>PITA01005757.1:0-107146 GCA_004023965.1 Spilogale gracilis | reverse complement strand
ATGCGTTCTACTGTATCTCTAGTTTCTGATTCATTCATCTCTGCTCTAATCCTTATTATTTCCCGCCTTGTGTGGGGGGTTGGTTTAATTTTTTGTTGATTTTCCAGTTCTTTAAGGTGTAATGAGAGTTGGTGTATTCGGGATTTTTCAATTTTTTTGAGTGAGGCTTGGATGGCTATGAATTTCCCCCTTAGGATGGTCTTTGCTGTATCCCATAGGTTTTGGATCGATGTATCTTCATTCTCATTGTTTTCCATGAAATGTTTCAGTTCTTCTTTGATTTCTTGGTTGATCCACATATTCTTGAGCAGGATCATCCTTAGCTTCCAAGTGTTTGATTTTCTCCTGAACTTTTTATGGTGGTTGAATTCCAGTTTCACGGCATTGTGGTCAGAGAATATGCAGGGAATAATTTCAATCTTCTGGTATCGGTTGAGCCCTGATTTGTGACCTAGTATGTGGTCTATTCTGGAGAAAGTTCCATGTGCACTTGAGAAGAATGAGTGTTCTGCTGTTTTAGGGTGAAATGTTCCAAGCCAGTACTAGAAGAAATACTAAGAGGGGTTCTTTAGAGGAGAAACAAACCCAAGAGTGACACAAAACAGAAATATACAGAGGTAACTTATAGAAACATGAACTCCATAGGCAACATGATGTCAATACAAACATATCTATCAATAATTACCCTCAATGTGAACGGCCTAAATGCTCCAATAAAAAGACACAGGGTTGCAGACTGGATAAAATGACAGGACCCATCCATATGCTGTCTACAAGAGACTCATCTTGAATTGAAAGACACTTCCAGATTGAAAGTGAGGGGATGGAAGACCATCTTTCATGCCAATGGACCCCAAAAGAAAGCCGGGATAGCGATTCTCATATCAGACAAATTGGATTTTAGTCTAAAGACTGTAGTCAAAGACACAGAAGGACACTACAACATTTTTAAAGGGTCTATACATCAAGAAGATCTAACAATTGTAAATATTTATGCCCCTAACATGGGAGCAGCCAACTACATAAGCCAACTGTTAAACAAAATAAAGAATCATATTGATGCAAATACACTAATTGTAGGAGATCTTAACACACCAATCTCAGCAATGGACAGATCATCTAAACAGAAAATCAGCAAAGAATCAAGAGCCTTGAATGACACATTGGACCAGCTGGATCTCATAGATATAAACATTTTTTAAAAATATTTTTATGTATTTATTTGAGAGAGAGAGAGAGAGAGATCACAATCAGGGGGAGCAGTAGGCAGAGGCAGAAGAAGAAACCTCCCCGCTGAGCAAGGACCCTGATGCAGGACTCAATTCCAGGACCCTGGGTTCATGACCTGAGCTGAAGGCAGATGCTTAACCAACTGAGCTACCTAGCAACTCTCCCATGGCTTTTCTTTTCTTGGCATCCGGGAGCTTCTGCAGTATCCTTTTACTGAAATTCAGGTTTTGCTCAAGCTGGTTCCCATGGGTTCCTGTAACTTACAACCAAAAAAGCCTGAGGAAGGTGTCAATTTCCTGGTATAGGAGGGCCTCTCCCTGCTGGGAGAAGTAAGCATATTCACCCCCTCCCCCACCTAGGATGGTACCAGTTACGTTGGTGAGGTCCTCCGGTCTCTTGAACTGAGTTAGCCACCATTGGTTCTGTGCTCCCAATTCTCCTGACATGATTCTGTTGTGGCCTTGAGCTCTTCTTTCTATGACCACTCATAAGCCTGGAATAAGACATCTTATTCAAGGGCAAGGGCTAGTCATTGTTATAGACCTCGTTCCTCATTATCATTGTCTTGTTGACTGCGGTCCAAAAATGTACACACTGCTAGTTTATGTAAAGAAGACAGAGCTTCCTTATTTTCTGCTAATGATGGAATCTTCATTTCATCCTGTGCATCATGCTTATAAAGCTTACCCTTTATTTTTTTTAATGTTTGCATCTATTTTTTAGTATATTGGCACACAGTGTTACATTGGTTTCAGGTGTACCACGTAGTGATTTGGCAAGTTTATACATTAGGCTATGTTCACCACAAGAGCCGCTCCCACCTGTCCACAGATATGGCTAGTACAATATCATTGATTATGTACCCTATGCTGTGCCTTTTATTCCTGGGACTTAGTCATTCCAAAACTGGAATCCCATCTCTCCCACTCCCCTTGACCCATCGTGTGCCCCCATTGCCCTCCCCTCTGGCAACCACCTGTTTCCTCTCTGTATTTATAGGTCTAATAGGTATGGCTTTTTTGTTTTGTTTTAGATTCCACTTACAAGTGAAGTCATCTGGTATTTGTTTTAGTCTGACTTCTTGCACTTAGCATAGCACCCTTTAGATTCTTCTATGTTATCACAGATGACACAATCTCATCTTTTTTTGGTTGTGTAATATTCCATTAAGTATATATAAAATATATCTCTAGATTGATTGACATAGATATACCCCACATCTTCCTTCTCTGTTCTTCTATTGATGGACACTTAAGTTGCTTCCCATATCTTGGCTATTATAAATAATGATACAATAAACATATAAATAGTGCAGCTTATATCTTCCTTCTTGAGTTAATGTTCTCATTTTCTTTTAATGGAATTACCGGATCATATGGTGTTTCTACTTTGAACTCTTTTGCAGAACCTTCACACTCTTTTCCACAGTGACTGTACCAATTTACATTCCCACCAACAGTGCACAAGGGTTCCTTTTTCTCCACATCCTCACCAACACTTGTTATTTTTTTGTCCTTCTGATTTTAGCCATTCCAACAGGTATGACGGCATCTAGAGTCAGTCAGTGAGGAGAACCAACCACACACACCTGAATGAACTCCAGAGAATCTTATGTTAACAGACATTCAAGGGGACAGAGCACAAGTAGGCTCCTGAAGAAGACAGCTCTTGCCTCCTCTCTGACCCTTTGTTCGTTTTTAATAAAATAAAATAACTGTATCCATTCCCTATTGGTGCTATAAACAAATTACAAGCAAACTTAGTAGTTTAAACCACACAAACTACTATCTTACAATTGTGGAGATCAGAAACCCAAACTGGATCTTACAGACTAAACTCAAAGTGTTGGCAAGGCAACATTCCTTCTGGATACTCTAAGGAAGGATTCATTTCTTTGATTTCCCAGATTTTAGAGGCTGCCTGCATTTCTTGACTCATGGACCCTTCTTTGTATTCCAGCATCTCCTTCCATTGTCATGTCTCCTGTTCCTGTTTATGATCTTTTTGCCTCTCTCTTTGTCTTTATTTTTATTTTTATTTTTTTTAGAGAGATTGAGCATATGAGCATGGATGTAGGTTAGGGGAAAGGGGGGAGTGAGAGAAAATCTTACTCAAGCTCCTGGGGCTCGATCTCATGACCCTGAGATCATGACCTGAGGCAAAATAGTCAGATGCTTAGCCAACTGAGCCACACAGACACCCTTCTTTTGCCTCTTTTTTAAGACCCCTTGTGATTATGGTGAGTCCTGCTAGAGAGTCAAGGGTAATTTCTCTCATTGAAGATCTCTAAGCAGATCAGCAAAACCTTCATCACGGATTCCATGATTAAGACATGAAATTTCTGGAAGGCCATGAACCAGGCTACCACATGGACAAATGAATTTCATAACCAATTTAAGTTCTCGTCAGCATTCTGTCCCCTGAAAGCATTCCCTCCTGGCAGTGGAGAGACAGCCTGCTCCATTGAGTGTCCACCTGTTCGTTCTCTGATTACCTAAGGTAAGGTACTCAGCAGATTTTGCAAAATGCAAAAAGGGGAATACAAGCTGAAATAAAAGAGCTCGCTCAAATACATGAAGTAAATATACAAAGGAACTTTGGCTTTATTGTCATAAACTGGAAAGAAGAAATGAAGGCCACTATACGGGTCTGGCTTGGGGAAAGGAAGCCTTGGGCTGGGGTTCCCCACATTTTGCTTCGTGACAACAGCCTCCATTCCCAGAAGACAGGGAGTGTCTTCCCTGGTGCCTTTGCTCAGTAGAAAGAGTTTACATCACAGTGCTAATATGGAAATAGGTTTGCCCAAACTTTGTACAATTTCTCAACCCAAGTGGCTAAATTTAAAGAGGAAAACTCTTAATTTGTAAAAATTTCACATATGTGGAAAACAGAGTAAGAAGTTGAGAAAAGTAAGCATTTCCAGACCAGAGGTTCTTGACTTCAGATCCAGGAACCTCTAGAAAATAAACAGGTCTCGGGGGTCCATAGTATTTTAAGTTTAGGTATAAAATTGAGTGTATTTTCCTGGTTTTCCAGGAAGAGGAGCCAAAGCATTCATCGGTGTGTCAAAAGGTTCTGTGATTCTATGAAATACAAGGTATTTCTATAAGGTGATCAATAGGAAGAGATAAAAAGTGCTTGTTTTTTTTTAATTAATTTCCTGATATAAGAAGTTTCTTTTTATCTGTGAAACATGCTCACCGTGAACATGGGGACTGATCTATACGTAAGCCCTAGAGACCATCTAGGGCTCAGTACTCACTCAGAGGACCAGGTAATACAAAGAAAGCTGGCTTTCTGCTCTGGAGAAATTGTAGAGTTTTGAGTTTCCCAAGGAGCAGTTATGTCCTGATCATGTGGATGAATAATGACAAAAAGCAAAAGTGATTTAACCATATTTAAATAAATTCATTGCCAGAGAGCACAGCAAAGTCAACTGTGAGTCCAAACAATGTGAACTCAATGAGGGCAGAAGTCTTGTAAAGTTTTCTCCCTCTCATACTTATAACAATGTCTGATCAATAAATATGCACTGAATGAATCAATCAACAAAGAGTTTCTAAAAAACCTACAAAGACTGTGGGTCCAATTAAATTAGGCTGGCTTTTTAATGTACTCTACCACTAAGAAGAAATTTATGTGATTTTATTTAAAAGCCACACATCGACTTTAAATAGAAGATTTTAATACTTTATTTGAAATTGTTTTTATGCTGAGTCTGAAAGCTGTTTCCTGAAACATTTTGATTTCCATCAATGCAGTATTTTCTTATATTTATATTAAAAATTCTGCATATGAGAGAAAATAGAGGGGCAAGGCCACTCACTGATGCTTTCCTTTCAGAATCATATAATTTAGGACTTTTGACCCCATGGAAATAAAAGATCAAAGTTTCAGAGCTAACAGTGACAGGATGAAAGGTTTCTGTTATTGTTGGTTGAAAATGAACTCTTTCCCTGCATGGTGGAACTCAAGGGCATTATTCTTGCTGTCCTGTGCTAACCGGGGATTGTCTTTGGCAGAGCTGGTATGAGCCAGGCATGGATCTTATGTCAGACCCACCAAACAGCAGCCTTCTAAACCCACAGGTCTGTGTTGAAGTCTGATCACGTTCTCACATCAGAGTATAAGGAAAGTTTCTGAATCAGAAATTCAGTAGATTTCATATAGTGTGGCTTGCAGCCAAAAGGTGTACCGACCCTCTAGGACAGATGTCTTGCCAGAGCTTTTGAAGCAAGGTGCTAGCCCGGTAATTTACCTAAACCTGTCGGTTTGCAGGGAGATAACTTCAAACAAGCCTGATTACAAAGAATACCTGTTTAGATGGTCTTGTTCTCTTTTGGCTTAAATTCTGGGAAAGTAGAGATGTTGATGCCACATATCAGTGAGGACAGTGTAGCTTTGGGGGAACTAAATCACTTCTGGAACATATTTCAGCAAAGGAGTGAATTCCAGGGAAAGTGGATGCTGTAATGAACAGCCTTCAAGAGTCTAGTCCAGGAGACTGAGGGATGAGGGTCTGAAGGCCTCTCTGGGTTGGTCAGGGCAAACTGACAAATGTACACTGCATAAGGGCAATTAGTCATATCTGAGCTGTTGGCTGACCACCATTATGAGCATTTACAGCTTTTCTGGGGAAGGGTGGAGATGTTGGAATGTTTCAGAATTCTAGTTCTACCCTAGAGTGACTTCAAGCCCGGGACTCAAGTATCTCAAATGGCCTCGGATGTAAAACCCACTGGACTTTAGCATTGCAGACCAGTGAGAATGGAGAACTATGGAGAACCATGCCAGACCAAGACAGACACAGTGGAGGTGGCCCCCCACTTCTGATGAGGCTGGCTCTTATCAAGACAGATATTGGGGCCAGAGTTCCGGATCTAATGGGTAAGGAAAGCCTGAACTTCTTTTAGGCAGACACCAAGAACCCAGAAGAGGTACAGTTCAGGAGGCAAGGCGTAACTGAAATGCAGGCGATAGATAACATGTACAGTCATGTGAGCAAAGGGGTTGTGGTTTGAGAAGTCAGGCCACACACAGTGGGACTCGAGCAGCTATCTGTAAGGTGGGGAAATGAGGTCTTCTGGCTCCATTAGGAGGCGCAAGAGCTCTACTGGTGTCAGGAGCCTAATGGAAATGCAGGTCAGTGTGGCACCTGGAGAACTTAGCGGGAATGGAAGCAATGTCAAGTCCAGACACGGAGCCAGCAGGCAGCCTGGAGAACCAGTGACACGAGGTCTCACCCCGAAACACAAAGCTTTGACATACTGGTCCTTAATTTCAGAACTCTCTAACTTCAGCTAACTACCTTCCTGCTCTGGGATAAATTAGTGAGGATCTGGGAGGTCTGTCCTCTCAGGAAGAAGCCGAGGAAAGCAAATGTGACACACTTGGAGGGAACGTATGTCCCCATCAGCCTGGAGCAGCTCAGATCCAGACTGCCTAAGGGAACAGACTGCCTAAGGGAACAGACAAGGAGGTTGAAACAAACCGCGCCTGCACCTGACCCTTGGCCTGGTGCCAATGTCCCTGTCTGGGACTTGCAGCTGAAACACATGAAGTAAAAGGGAGGACGTATTGTTTTAGCAAAATGTACCACATCAGGGATTTCTTTTAATGTTGAATATAAAAATTATGTAGTTATACTAGAATAAGTTTATTTTATCCTGCTTATATTATGACATTTGTTTCCTATTTAACAATTTTATATACGTGTGTGTATTTAAATATATATAAAATAAAGATTTAATATTTAAATATATGTTAAATATATATACATATACATTAAACTTCTACATCATCTGTACAACAATTACTAAAATTAAATAGAATGAAACAGGAGCACCTGGGCAGCACAGACGGTTATGTGTCCAGCTCTTAGTTTCCGCTCAGGTCATGATCTCAGGGTCATGAGTTGGAGCCCCACATCGGGCTCTGTGCTCAGCATGGAGTCTGCTTAAGACTCCCTCTCCCTCTGCCCCCACCCCATGCATTCCCTTTCTCTCTCTCTCTCTTTCTCTCTCAAATAAATGAAATGAAATGAAATGAAATGAAATGAAATGAAATGAAATGAAATGAAAATGATGGCCCCTGAAAGCACAATAGAAGAAACAAGTCTTTGAAAGGATATGGAAGGATGAAGCAGAAAGGATTCTGGATTCAAAATTAGTATTAGGGTTTCCATTCTGGGCTTTGATTCTAGAAAACTGTCTTGACCTCTCTCGTCCTCAGTTTCAGTAATGTGTTACCTGCATGTGTTACCTGCTCCTAACCTGATTCAGGGGAGACGGCCTCCCTTGAACCTGGGGAGAATGGAATCAAGGCAGAGTTCTTCCTTGTTTGCTGGCTCTGAGATTTGTATCAAACTCCTGGTGCTTGAGAATAGGGAATGTGTTAGCTCAACCTAGTTCAAAGGTAGCAAATATTAACAAAGGATTCTACAGCCTAAGTCCTTACTCCACTTGCAACATATTAACAAGCCTCAGGCAGATAACCTCTCTTCCTTCACCTCACTCTCTTCCCTTTACCTTCATTGCAACAGAAACCGATATACCCAAACAAGCAACATAAGTATTCTCAGGGGACTGAAAAGGTGTGAGCCAGAAAATGTGATCTTTGCTCTCAATTTGAAGATATTTGCCCTTGAAAGTCTTACATGATCCTTTCACCTTCTGAGTCCGAGATACCTACTGTTCTTTGGGACATGCAGCAACCACCTCTGATCACTAGAGAAGCCCAGAGTTTTGGGGCTGGTTTGATCTCAAATGAAGGACCTCAGTGTTCTGAAAAGCACAGCTCCAAAGAAACAGAGCACATATGCTCAAACCCTTAACACCTGGCTGAGGCAGACCAGCCAACCATACCTCAGTTTCCAACGTCACCTACTGCTCTGATTGTCCACTGTTACATAACAAAGGACCCCAAATGTCAGGGCTGAAAGCAACAACTATTTTATTATCTCTTTTCCTGGCAGATTTTTCTGCTTCCAAGTAGTATCAGCTAGGGGCGGCGATGGAACCTTGTTGGCGTTGAGCTGGAAGCAGGGCTGGTCCGGAGGGTCCAAGATGGCTTCACTCTTGCTTGGAAGGTCAAAGTTGGTCTCATTCCCATGTCTGGTATGCTTGGAGTGAGAGCAGGAAGGCTGAGTCAGAAGGGGACTTCTCCCTCTCCACATGGTCTTAGGATCTGCGTGTGATCTCAGAAGCAGAGCAGTCAAACTTCTTCCCTGGAAGCTCAGAGCTGTGAGAAACCAAAGCAGAGGCTGCCAGTCCTCCACAGGTCCGGGCCTGGCACTAGTTGAGAAACATTCCTTCCAGACTACATGGGCAGCTGTCATGAATCAGCCCAGATTCAAGAGGAGGACCAATGGAGCCATATCTCAATAGTGGGAGTGTCAAAGAATTTGGGACCATCTTCAATCCAATAGACATATGCACACATGGACAGAAGCACATACATTAAAACTCTGCAAAATAAAAAAAAATTGAGAGAGTGACTTTTAAAAGCATTATTTAGGATGTGGGACAAGGAGGAAACTGCAGAGCAATTCAGACTGTCAGGGTATCGGTCCCCGTGGCAGGGTACCCAGGCCCACCACCCACACTTCACTTTGCTCCTCCGTGATCTCCGTTTAAGTTGGCCATCCTCCTCCCACCCCAACTCATCACAAGAAGTAATTTGCAAAGATGATTGGGGCATCCTCAAGAGGCAACAAGGACCTGTTATTGCAGGTATAAGACAAAGGCCCCTCTGTCTTCCTACTCTAGGGGGTGAGTGTGGTCAGCTGAACCCTTCCTCACAGCTCCTCAGAGTGGCTCCTTCCAGCCCTCAGGAAGATGATGCCCTTTCCTCCCTGTGCTTCCCTTCCCTACTCCCCTCGGCTGGCTCAGGTCCACAGTCACCCAGGAAATCAACTTTACGACCTTATTACAAAAACTGTGAAAAACCCGGAGGAAATTGCGTGACTCTAGATTTTACCCCCTGACAGCATACTCTCTCACTTCTTGTTTTCTCACCACCCAAGGATGGCCGCTTGAATCCATTTGGATGCTTGGCCCTTCCCTGGTCTGACTCAGAAGGATTTGCCCTAGGGTTTAGTTCTGGACCCCAAATATACTGCCTGCCTTTAACATCTCTTCCTTTCACATAACGCTCCTGAGAACATTTTTTAAAATATCCTCATGGGCTCCACTGCTCTTCTGTAATAGCTGACATGTTTTCTCTTTGGGCTCACTCCTTTTGTCGCCCACGAACAGTGACTGGGTGCCGGCCATGAGTCAGGTGCACGTTCTGTGGGGACAGTGCTGCATAAGCTGCTGTCTAGGAGCCATCTGCTGGTGGGGGAGTCAGATGCCTACCCTCGTGGCCATGCCACAGAGGCAAGGATTAGGGGAAGCTTGCCCATAGTGTCCTGGGATCACTGAGGACAGAGTGAACTGTGTACTTGGGAGGGGATGGGGAAGGCTTCAGAGAGGTAACCTTGAAGGAAAAGGAGGTGTTGTCCTGGAAGATAAGGAGGAGAACATTCTAGGCAGAGTGAAACTCATGCAAAGGCACTGAGACATAAACAGCTGGAACGTCTGGGGACATCACTGGTAATTTGGTATCACCAGAACACAGAGCACATAGCGAAGTGTCTAGAAAGTTGGCTGGGGAGATAGCAATCTCCAGATGATGAGCAGCCCTATGAACCTTCTGAGG
Source organism: Spilogale gracilis (assembly GCA_004023965.1). Taxonomy (NCBI): domain Eukaryota; kingdom Metazoa; phylum Chordata; class Mammalia; order Carnivora; family Mephitidae; genus Spilogale; species Spilogale gracilis. The sequence continues at coordinate 97,216 of PITA01005757.1, read as the reverse complement.
AATTCACCCTTCCCTTTGGTGGCCCTGAGGAGTTGTGAGCAGTTGTAAGCAACAGGGTAACATGATCTATTGTGTTTTGACGAAGATTGCTACTTTTCTTCAATCGTAATGTTATATTTAACTGAGCTCCCCATTATCTTTCTCTTTCTCCTGACAGCCCATATTATCTTAACTTAAGGTCAGTTTGGGATATGTTTATTCTGTTTATTTATCTCCCCAAGTCTATGTTCACCCTCACCCCTTCTTCCTCCCTCCACCATCCCAGTGGACGGCGTCCCACTGGCAGGAGTTTGGAGATGTCTGACACATTGCTCTGTGCCAGGCACTAGCAAGCCATCCCCCTCACTCTGTCTCTCACTGACTCCTGAGGCAATAACTTAGCGAGCAGTGAGAGGCCTTAGTCTTAATGCAGGAGCTCTGAAGAAGCCTGCAGGAGACGGACTTGTCTGAGCTTGCTGTGCGCATCTGGGACACATGCCACAAAACAGGGTCCCCTCAGACTGAGGCAAGTTCACAGAGTTGCCATTATTGTAGCCACTTAATCTCCCAGAGCCCTGACTATGGGCCCTCCAGTCAACCTCAGAATCTAAGGGACCTCGGCAAGTGCAGTGTCCTATGTCCTGTACTGTGAACCTCGAAGCTATTTTTAGCATTTTGTTTACATTTCATTTGCACCTTACTGCATTTTCCTTGGGGTCCCTTCAAGAAAGTATTTCCAGAAGAGATTTAGTCCATGTTTTTGTTTTTGTTTTTTTATGCAGTGGCAAACTCCCCAGTACAGCGGGAGCCTGTCTTATTCATGATGGTCCCCCAACCACAGGTTGGCTCAACTCATCTCAGCCTTAGCTGTGTTTTTCATGAGGATTTGCTCATTTTTCAATGAGCTCTCTAGGACTAGAGTTGGAGGGGAAAGTGCCTTTGGGAAGCGTCGGTCTACCCAGCTTGCAAAGAAAACCCCACTGAGAAGAATAGGACAGGTCAGTAGGCCTGCTCATTTTGTCTTCCAAAAATTCACAGGACCTAATCAAACATATTCAATTCAGAAAGAAAAATGTCTGTATGCATTTATGTGTAATATACATGGTGGGCAAGTGACTCCAATTCAATTTCTCCTTCTTTTCAGAACCTGGTTTTTAGGTGAACATGTTGCAACCAGAATAAAGACTATCTGGTCCAGCTTCCCTTGCAATTAGGGGTGCTCATATGACTATTTCCCAGCATCCCTTGTGCCAGGTATGGATTTGCTTATGTGAGATGGAAGCAAAAGTGTTGGAGGAGGTTTGGGAAGAAACACCTTTATAAGGAAACATGTGAATTCCACTAACTTTCTGCTTTCTTCTACTGTTGGCCTGGAATGTAGACACAATAGTTGGAATGCTAACAGCCATTGTAGACTTCTGTTCATCTTGAGGATGAAAATCAGTTCTAGGATAGTGGGACAGAAAATGAGGAGGTGCACCTGGGTGGCTCAGGCAGTTGAATGTCTGTCTTCAGCTTAGGTCATGATTCCCGGGTCTTGGGATGGAGCCCCACATCAGGCTCCCTGCTCAGTGGAGAGTCTGCTTCTCCCTCTCTCGCTCCCCCTGCTTGTACTCTCTCTCTCTCTCTGTCTGTCAAATAACTAAATAAAAATGATAAAAATAAGATTTTAAAAATGAAAACGAGGAACTTAGGTCCCTGAAGACATCATAGGATGTCTCCCCCTGAACGGCCTAACCTCAGATTTCTTTTATCTAAAAATGAATAAAAGAATGAATGGATGAGCTTCAAGCTTATTTTGATGATGTTTATTTGCTTTTATTCTCTGTGCATTCAAACTTTACACTTTGGAAATGTAGGTCAAAGTGATTGAAGACTACCCCCTCCCCAATCTATGGCACATGAGAGCACAAAGCCCTCCCCAAGATACCTATGAATTCCTGAGCTTGTATTCACTTGGTCCTTCCACCTCTGCTCTTCCTTCTACTTGTAAGTAGCCTTCTTAGCTCTGCCTTGCTCTGATCCAAACAGGAAAGTTGTTCTCATTGATTTCCACAAAAATCCATTCAGGATCTGGGCAAAGTATCATTTCACACATGGCACAGCAAACAACTTGTAAAAATATTTTGCAACCCCACTTCCCAGCACTTCTCTCTTGGTTTTTAGCCAGAAAGATCCTAGTGTCTCCTCTGTCCTGCATCTCCATTCACTCTCATTTCTCTGCTCATACCCTCTTCCTTCTGGATTATGTCCAAATTATTCTGTCTTGCTTATGAAAAGTAGTTCACTCACCACAGCTCCTTTTTTCCAAACTTTTATCAGGTGCCCAGCAGACAAAAGAAGTGATATCTAATAGAATGCACCCACCTTAGGAGGCTGTGGTTATAAATGGCATACCCCTGCCAGATACAGAGCTCTAAAAATCTCAGAACCTAGAAGTCTGTGGATGAAGGGGTCGGGTTTGTGGGGAGTGTTGGAGCACACAAACCTGTGTGTGTCTAGGCTGCTTTGCTCCGCTGCTGGGCCATCCCTAGAGGATCATTGGCTTATCTCTTGGTGCATGGCTCTTCCTGCTGGAAGCTACCAGCATATCTCCGGGAAAGGCGTTCCTGGTCTCCACACTCTCACCCACTGCCCCCTGTATGCTTACTACTCATACTACGTCCCCCTGTTGACCAGGATAGGACCATTCCCCTGAGGCTTTCTGAATTCCAACTTTGCATCTATTTACATGCATTACTAAAATGGAAATCTCTTTAAATGTCCTCAGAAAATGTCCAAAGCAAAGCATGTTAAAATTCCAGTATTACCTGAGAAGGGTAATGTTAATTGTTAATTTTAAATTTATCTAACATTTATTGTTAGGGTTTTTTCACTCTCATTGTCTCTTTAATCCTATGGATTTTTCTATAATATTGGCATCATATGACCCATTTCACAGTGACATCATCTAATCCCAGAGAGGTGGATCTCTTGCCCAAAGGCACACAGCTAGAAAATGGTGAAGCCACAATGAAAATGTAAGGCCCCCCTCCTAAGTTCATAGCTCTTTTAATTAGCAGATGAGCAGCCTTGTTGTAGATTAATTTACTATTTCCCTAGCACAGAATTAGAAAGAGGATTGGCTAAAGCTAGAACAAATAAGCTCTGACTGGGGAGGAGGGAGTCAGCAAAGCATCTGGGGTTGCCGGATCTGAACTGAGCACCACCGCAGAGAATCCTGGGAAGCCAGAAGCAAAGAGAAGGACCCTTGTGTCAGGAAGGGGAGAAAGTCAAAGGAAAAATACGCTTTTGTGACAGCACCAGGTTTTATAATATCCCCTGCCATTTAGGTCATTTTGTTTTTCCTGATTAAGGGACTTGCTGTGAATGAGATGGTTGAGGCCAAGGCAGGTCAAAAAATAATCAGGAAGCATATTCAGACAGAACAAACCAGAACCATAGGTGTAGCATTTGGGAATTAAAAACCCTCAGCCTTCTGCTACAGGGACTGTGATTTGAAACTCCTCAAGTAAAGTAACAAAATGTTGCAAGGAAGAAATCTCATTCCCTAAAGCAGATATTGAGAAAATCCGAATTGAAGCATCTGACAGCAGGGGTTCCTGGGACCTTGTCCAGGGTCCAGCTAGTTATTATGAGCCACGGGCAGATCCAGGGCCTTTCAGCAAGTTGTGCAGAGATCCTAGGTCTTGTGCACTCAATGCTCACTGAACAAAGGCAGTCCTGCCAGGGGAAATGAGAGCAGCCCATCTGAGGGATGCCTCGAGGAACCCCCTCCACTCGGTGACGGAAAGGTTTTGTTTGGGGGAATGCAGGCACATGTATTTATTTTAACATTAGTTAGCAAAGATCACTTCCTGATTTCTATGTTCCTCTTTTGACCCTGCCCAGTAAGAACTTGACCTTCAAGCATAAAAATCACTCTGTGGAAAACCTACCATGTGTCAAGTGTAACTAAGACTTACCAGCACAGCTGAGGAATCTCACCCCTGGAAATGGTAAAGGACTTGGTCAGTGCTGCACATCTAAGCCAGGAATTCCCAGTTAGGCCCGCCGGAGCACACCAGGTTACCTCAGGGCTCACTGTTCCTGCAGGGGGTGGGGTAGGGGGTAGGGGTGTAGGCAGAACTGCAGGCATCACGCAAACATTGACCAAGCCTGAAAACTTGCATACAGTGTTAGGCTGAGAAATTCCTTTCACCCCAAGAGGCCTGCTTACAGCCCGTTCAAGCTATAAATCTAGACCAAAAGAACCTCAGGAGGCCCAGAGCCTGTGCCAAGTGCTCTTCTGGAAGCTGCCAGAAGATTCCTTTACCTACCAATGGGTTAGTAAATGAGATTGTGCATTCCTGGAGTGTTGCCTGGCACACAGAAGGTATTCAATAGATGCTACCTCCTCCAATCCATGCCATTTCCCCACACCTTGGCCTGCGCCCAGTGTGGGTGTCTTAACCTTCTCTCCAAGGCTGGCCTGAGGTACAGATTTCATCACACTTCTGCTGGAATCATAACCAAAGCTTTGATTTACTAAGCACTCTCTTCTTGCCAGGTTCACTGCTTTATAGTTGGGTTACATCATCTATGTTAGTCCTTCCAGCAGCCCTGTAGGACAAATATTATTACTATCTCAATATAAATGAGGAAACGGAAGCATTTAAAGGTTACATTTGGACACAGGTCTTTTTGTCTTTGCAGTATGAGCTCTTAATCATTCCATTATCCTGACTCTCCAGGAAGTCTCTGGAACTTCTCTAGGCCCTGCCCCCTGTGGTGGTCCTGGTGACTTCCAGAGCTTTCCCTGGTCACAGGGTGAGGGACCTTAAGGACCAGCCTCAAAGGAAGTCATAGGCTCATGGTGACCACGGTGGCCATGGTGTCTGTTGGTCCAACCTGACCCAGAACATAAGCAGGAAAACATTTTCTGATGTCTCTGCTGCAGATTCAGACATTTGTCCAATTGTCCATTTGGCATTTATTAAACTAATGCCTACAAAGAAATCTTCAAACCATAAAAATTGGTATTTCCTAGATCCAGGAAAGAATACGACTCTAAAATTCTGCCTGCTATTTCAAATGCTATCCCTTAAGTAAAAGCAGGAGGAGGAGGAGGAGAAGGAGAGCTCTCTACCAAGTCTGATACCTTTAATAATATTTCATACATTTTTTAAAGATTTTATTTATTTATTTGACAGAGAGAAACATAGCGAGAGAGGAAACACAAGCAGAGGGACTGAGAGAGGGAGAAGCAGGCCTCCCACTGAGCAAGAAGCCCGATGTGGGGCTCGATCCCGGGTCTCCAGGATCATGACCTGAGCCGAAAGCAGTCGCTTAACCAACTGAGCCACCCAGGCGCCCCTCATGCATTTTATAATAAGCTTTCCTCAGACCTTAAACAAGGGGAGTGAAAACTGCAGGATCTCCCAGTCTTATTTAGATGGTGGGACTTTGGCCCAATCCTCTTATTTGTCTGAGAATGGCATATGACTTTGCTATATCCTGTTTCAGAACAAAGCACTTACACTATGTCTCTTTTCTATCTATGACCTGGTTGCTTTCCTCCTCCACCTTGCCCCGCCAAGAGAAATGGTATTCGGTTATCATCTTTAAAACAGAAAATTGATCTCTTAAAAGTGAACAAATCATCTATAGGTGGGAAATATAAACATGTTTTGAAATTCTGGAGAAAAGGGATGCATTATATACAGTCAAGTAAATAGGAAGAGGTTAATTCCAGCACATCCTTTTTCTCATTAGATTTAGAATCCTGCCGTACTGACTGCCTGTTACTGCCTGAATTACTTTTTCCCTGCACACTGGACTGAAGGCCGTGGCAAAACTTGACCCACAGAAGAATAATCCAACTTCTCCAGAGGAAAAGAACTACGTGACCAGAATATTCTTTAGCCATAGAATAAGGAGCTCAATCTCACCATACAAAATTATTTAGAGCAAAAATAGATAACTTCTGAATAGAGCAAATTATAATTTCTAGAATGTGTAGACGCTGCTGGTCCATTGCTACAGGGTGTGTGTTTGTGGTTTCTTCTCTTCAGTTTTAGTTTGTTTCGTTTTGCAAGAGCGAAAGGGGAAGGGCCTCCTCACCAGCCCATGGGCTGATTGCAGCAAGCCCCGAGGTTCCTGAGTTTCGGACTGACTTCACCTGGCCTGCAGAGACGGCTCGCTGGTGCCCCTGGGGCCGCCTGCCTCTGAGGTTTTTAACTCGGAAAACCTGCCTCGGGGGCCTCTTCACAGCTCTTAGCCGGTGCAGGCCTCTCGCTCTCGCTAGGGCTTCTGCAAGAGGAACGAGTGGGTCTGTGAGCATTTGTATGTTTTTCTAGTCCCTTCACACTTACGAAAAGTGTGTGTTTGTGAGAGTGTGGGGAGTGTGTGTGTCTCTTCAAAGAGAGAAGGCAAGAGAAGGGGAGCTAGAGCCAGAGCTTCTGTGGCCCCACTTCGGCGTCCCTCGGTGAGCCGCCTCTGTAGCCAGGCTGCTCTCTCTGGGGGCACGGGTCCCAGATGAAGTCCCTCTGGAATATCCTTTTGGCGACGGCCCTGATCTTACTCCCGCCTCTTCACACATCGGCCTCTCCAGCCTCAGACAACCAGCCCGGCGCCAGGCACTCCGAGGGCCACACCTGTGTGGGTAGGTAAGGGTTTGGTATATTTTCAGGTGGACATAAAAATGGGGCCAAATACTCTGCTTGGGTAGTAAGTCTCCTCTCTAAAGATGTCAATAGCTATGAGTTCCAAGCCGGGTGCCAGCAAACTCACCAACAGAGAAAAACTTTGAGCCTGAGAATGAGCTTCCACATGACTGCACATAAGTACTCTATACAATGGCTAGCTTGAATTAGTTGTAAAAGTCCTCCACCTCAGGTGCCTGGGTGGCTCAGTGGGTTAAAGCCTCTGTCTTCAGTTCAGGTCATGTTCGGGCTGTCTGTTCAGCAGGGAGCCTGTTTCCTCTGCTCTCTCCGCCTGCCTCTCTGCCTGCTTGTGATCTTTCTCTCTGCCAAATAAACAAACAAACAAACAAATAAATAAATAAAATCTTTTAAAAGAAAAGCCCCCCACCTCGCTGGTGATTTGGACTTTTTTCCCCCTCTCTTGGATGGGCAACCCTTATATAATAGCCTGAAATTCTTACGCCTTTCAGAAGGAGAGCAGGCAGCATCACACAGTAGAAAGAAAATGACCTCTGACCTCAGCATCATCTCTGCCATCTTCTATTGCTGAAGCTGGTCCTGATCCCTCCACTCAGATTCGGTGGTAGGGGACATAGTTCCCTCCTTTTCGTGGGGAGTGTGGAGGAATTTGTGGCACTCCTCTTTAGCAGTGGGGGTTTATTTGGTTTCCTATGCAAATACTCTATACCCAAGAGCTCAGAGAGTCTGTTGCTGGTTAGGTTTGATGATGCTTTAATACCCATTTCCCCAGTTCACAACTTCTGGCTAACTGTGCCTGCAGTTGTTGACCTGTTCTCATCGTAAGAAGAAAGGTGGGTGCAAGTGGAGTCCGCCATGCAATCAGCATTGGCTAGGCACTGACTGTGCTGAGCCAGGGCCTGCTGGTGGTCCCAGCGGGGGTCTCACTGTTGGGGCTGGTTCCTTGGAGAAACAGACTCAGACATTTGTGCGTAGGGGAGTTTATCGAGGTGTGCTCTTGGGGAAATCACCATGAGGAAGGGTGAAGCAGCAGTAGTAGTTAGGAGAAAAATTGGGGCTGTGCTACAGACACACGCACGCATGTGCACACACACACACACACACACACACACACACACACACACACTCATACACACCCATACACACCCTCTGTCAATCCCACAGAGAACCTGAAGCTAAAATGGCTCTTCAGAGGGGTCTGAGCGGGGCCTAGACCCTGGAACTGCCACACTGAACAGTCACTGGATCTGAACTGACCCCAGTGGGAGCCCCCTTGGGGGGAGGCAGTGCCGACAGAGGCACCTGGTGTGAGCCCTTAACACCAGCAGCCCCAGCAACAGAGGGTGGGGGGTGGGGGGATCTCCTAGAAGGGAATCTGGGGGTACTCTGGTTTACAGGTCTGTGTGGGGCATGTCTTAGGAAGCCGAGAGGGAAGCTCATTTCACAGCTGGTGGTAAGAGGAAGAATATTGTGGAGGAGGCAGGAGAAGAGAAGGGATGCTGGCTGGTCTTCCACTCCTTCCTGAAAAAAAGCAGGAAGATATGACTTCCAGTCTATTGGCACAAAGGCACTTTCCTCCGTGTCCACTCCCCACATGGTCATTGAAAGGCCGCCACATACTAGGCCCTGTGCTCTGAGTTTGAGATACAAAGGCGAATACCAATAATTTTTAAAATATCTCTGTCCTCAGGGAGTCACTGTCCAGTTTAGAAAAAGAAATGAGAATCTGGATTGTAAAGATTACAGTTCTTTAAGATGAAAGACAAACTGAGCACTGAGTACACACAATAATACCCTCCTTTTCCCAGGAACCCTATAAACTGCAGCATCTGTGGGAGAGCCAGCAGAAAGCCAAGATGCACAGAGTGAAGGCAGGCCATTTGAAATCAGACAACTGCTGACTGCAAGAACCTCATCATAGTCATACAGTCACCAGAGAAAAGTGAAAGTATAAACTGGGTGAAAGGGAAGAGGGAGTAGGGTAAAGCGTTAGAATTCTAGAAGTGTTTCTACCCAAGAGTTGCCAGTCAAAGAAGGAAGCCACAGGGTTCCAAAGATTCCATCGCTGTTACCTCTCTCTTGAAAGGTGCTGGGCAACAAAAATCTCCTTGAGAAAAGTTAGTCAACCAGTAGGATTTCTGATCACCCAATTGAGCAGTAGGGAATCATCTTTGTTAGCTGCTGGTGATATCCTAATCACCATTCTAAAATATAGTTTTCCCTTGTTTGTAAAAGTATACATTGGCCTTGATTTCTAAGCTCCTAATAAAAAAATATTTAGGGTCACCTTCTCAATTTCCGCCTCCCCATTTTTCATGGAGTTCAATGGAATTAATTGGGTTCCACCCATTGTGATGGCGATGCACTTTCAGTGATTGTATTTGTTTCTTACTCGTGAAGTTTTTTTGCTGCTGGTTTGTAGCCATTCTTGCAGCTTCCTGGCATTTTTCCTTGCTGCCCTCTGTCTTTTTTCTGAGTTGCATCTGCGCTAATTGGAGTAGTGCATGAGGAAAGGAAGGGCTCTTCAGCTGTAATAATTACATTTGTAAGTTAATAACTATGAGACTGCTAACATTTATTGAGCACATATTCTGTAATTAACAGTCTTCCAAGAGATTCAGATGAACTACCTCATTTAACCATTAAAATGACCTTATGGGATATATATCATCATTATCCCCACCTGGCAGGAGAAACAACTGAGACCCAGAGAAATAAGCAACTTGGCCAGGTTTACATAGCCAGTTAAAAACTTACCTTCGATGTCACTGTGTGATTATGTTTGTTTTTTTAAGTGATAAGATTAGGGCAATATATTTCTTTCCCACATTTTTTAAAATAAAATTTTATTTTCTAGCTTTGTTGAGATATAATTCACATACTATAAAGTTTATCCTTTTGAAGTATAGTGTTTATTTAGTATATTCATAGGCTGTGTATTGATCATCAGTATTTAATTCAAACACTTTTATCAGGCTAAAAAGAAACCCAGTATTTATTAGCAGCCACTCTCTGTCTCCTTCTCCCTTCAGCCCTTAAAAAATCACTAGTCTCCCTTATGCCTCTCTGAACATTTCCTATAAATGGAATGATAGGATACATGGCCTTTTGTTATTGACTTCTTTGACTTAGCATAAGGTTTTCAAGGTTCATCCATGCTGTAGCACGCATCAACTTCATTTTTTCTTACAAACAAATAACATTTAATTGTCTGGATATGCCCCACATTGTTTAGTCATTTTTGGTGGATATATGGGTTGTTTCCAGTTCTTAGCTATTCTGAATAATTCTGCTACAAATATCCAAGCACACACACCACAAAAAGACCATGTACAAGATTTTTGTGTGGACATTTGTTTTCTTTTCTCTTGGTATATATACCAAGGAGTGGAATTTCCAGGTCAAATGGTAACTCGATGTCTGACATTCTGAGTGCCCGCCAGACTGCTAGAGCTGCGGCTTAGTGTCCCATCCCCGCCCCCAGTGTCTGAGGGCACGATTTCTCCATGATGTCCCCAAGCCCTTGTTATTGGCCATCTTTCTTATTATAGTCATCCTAGAGGATATGAAGGGATACCTCATTCTAGTTTTGATGTGGATTTCCCAAACTAATAATTATGTTGAACAACTTTCCATGTGCTTATTGACCATTTGCATATCTCCTTTGACAAAATGTCTGTTCAAGCCATTTGCCCTTTTATTTTTAAGATTTTATTTATTTAGAGAGTATGAGTGGGGGGAAGGGAAGAGGGAGAGGAAGAGAGAGAATCTCTAACAGACTTGATGCTGAGCACAGAGCTGGAGCCCGAAGCAGGGCTCGATCCCAAGACCCTGAGATCCTGCCCTGAGCTGACATCAAAAGTCAGATGCTTAACTGAATAAGCCACCCAGGCATCCCTCATCTGCCCATTTTTCAATTGGGTTGCTGTCTTTTTGTTGTTGCATTGTAAAATTTCTTTATATCACCTAGATATATATTCTTATCAAAGATAGGATTTGTAAATATTTTATCCCATTTTGTAGGGGTTTCTTCATTTTCTTGATGGTATCCTTGGAAGTGCAAAAGTTCTCATCTCAATGAAGTCCAATTTGTCTATTTTTTTCTTTTGTCTGTTGTGCTTTTCGTGTCCTACCTAAATCCCATATTTAAAAAAGTTATTGTTTTAACTATAGTCTTCCTATTTTCATGTGCCCATCCTCTTATCTTGTTTCCCAGACATTGGGTTTTGGTAATCACTGGTATCACTCCTGGCATTGTAAGTAACAGAAATTAACTTGAGTTGAGCTAGGGTAAACAAAAAGAAAGAGGAGAAAGTTTGCTTATGAGAATCCCAATAATGAATTTTAGAGCCAAAAGTCAGAAAAACAGAGCTGACTCTATTTTTCTAAAAACAATGAGCCAGGATCCAAAAAATGGTGGCTGCCAGTGTCCCAGGGAGTTCTCCCTGGCCTTTTGGTACTGCTTCCATCTCTGACCTTACAGACTAGCTGGTTTTATTGCTCTAGGCCCTTTGGCCAATCATGGGCTCCCACAGTCCAGAGTTTGCCTGCCATCTTTCAGTGCACACAGAGATAGACTCTCCTTCTCGTTGTTACCCAAGAATCTGGGCCAAGTTTTAGGCCGCTGAGCAAGGGGCAGGTGGCAATGAGGAGAGTTGACAACACAGATGAATTTGTCAGAGGCATGGGGTGAGAAGATTGCTCTCACGGAAGTGGGGAGTGCTGTGACTGGAGAGAGAACTCTAGAAGAAACCACCATAGATGTTACTGAGTGATTGACCCAATGTCCCTATGTAAACAAACCCCTTCAGCTTCAGTTCCAGAAGGAGCCTTTGCAGTAGGGACCCACTGGTAGACCTGGAGGGCATATTAAGCATATTCCAGAATCAAGCTGTGCAAAGCCCCAGTGGCCCCTCTCCCAATTTACCATGATTTGTTGGCACGGAACTGTAACTCCCATGTGATCACTAAGCAAACGCTGATTCTACCGTGCTTAAATAAACAGTACCCCTTCCTACCACTTTCCAAATGTTATAGAATCAATAATAAGCCATGTTCATTTCTGCAAAACATCATTTCTCTACATGGGTGATTTAGGGGCAAAGTAATCTTTATGTTTCTGAATCAGTGACATTTTAAATTAATTCACTAAATTTTGAGGGTTTTTAAATTTTTTTATTTTATAAAGCACCATGTGGTGCTCAGGAAACCTTCTAAAAGGTTAAAAAAAAATAAACCACCTTTCTTCCCCTTCATCCATGTTTGGTTAAGTATACAAAATGCCTTCAGAATCCATTAACGCCCCTCTCCCCACCTATCCCATGCCCAGCATCCCACACAGAGTGGTCAGAGATGACTTTATAGTTTGAAAGATAAAGAGAAAGTGGTGAGTGGTAACACTGAAAAAAAAATAAAGTATTAAAAGAAGAAGAAGACATGGCGGCGCCTGGGTGGCTCAGTTGGTTAAGCCACTGCCTTCGGCTCAGGTCATGGTCCCGGAGACCCGGGATCGAGCCCCACATCAGGCTTCCTGCTTGGCGGGAAGCCTGCTTCTCCCTCTCTCAGTCCCCCTGCTCGTGCTCCCTCTCTGGCTGTGTTTCTCTCTGTCAAATAAATAAAATCTTTAAAAAAAAAAAAAAAAAGCTTAAAAAAAAAAAAAGAAGAAGAAGACAGTGCCACTGACAAAAATAGGAAAGATTTAGACAGAGGTGGCAGAAAAGTTTGAAAATTTATGATCACAACTTTATATCCAGAAATTTCATTTTCTCTTTTTCTCTGTAACTGAACACTTGTTCCTAAGCCACCACTGCTGCTGATAGCAGAAAACACTTCGTGTTACCTCTTCTGTGTTTACATTTAGTCCTCCCCCACTCTCCCACTCTCTTCTTCAACCCTGTCTGAGGGTTGTTCTCAGTTCTGAGGGAGGGCTTATGTACCTCTCTGCCATTTAACTTCTCAGCCTCGAGAGGCAGACCTTTGTCCTCAGCCCCAAGAACTCCCATGTGGGGTCTCCTGGCTGGCGTAGCTCTGGGGCTTAACTCAGCAACCCAGTCTCCACAGTCACTCTTGGAGGGCCCACAGCTCACATCCACCTTCCCAGGTCCTGCAGATTGAGCTGCTCTAACAGGTCACCCCCTTGTTCCCAGCTGCAGCCCCCTGCACTTTGTCTCCCACTTTTTACTCCTTCTCCTCTCCTTACTTCCCCTACTTTGATTTTTAAATTACCATAGAATTTAACTCCAACCCCACAGGTTGGTAGGTTTCTGATCATCTCAACTTTCACTACATCTTCATTTACCTTTTTTCTTGGATTGTTCTGGGCTCACAACTCTGAAGAGAAAGGCCACAAAGACACTCTAAAGAGAGAGAGCTGCAACTCTGGGGAAAGGTCATACAGTAAGCAAAACCAAAAGAACCCAAGTTAACTGTATGCTTTTCTTCAGGATAAAGATGAATAAATTTTGGAAAGGAGTGTGAAACTAGATCGTAGATCAAGTGTACTATGGGGAAGAGGAAAGAAAAGAATGTTAAAAAGCATTAAGTGGAGTAAAATCACTGTAAAGTCATGATGTGTCCATCTGTCTATTCATACAGCTATTTATATAACTTCCACATATGTGGATGAACTGCCCATGCCAATCAGAACACAAGATGATCAAATAGATAAACAAGACAAGATCCAACTATATTCTGTCTGCTGGAGACACACATTTGATTCTAAGACAAATAGGTTGAATGTAAGATAGTTCCAATACAGAAAATATTATCAAACAAAATATGCTTTAAGATATGAAATAACTGGGGCACCTGAGTGGCTCAGTCATTAAGCAGCTGCCTTCGGCTCAGGTCATGATGCTGGAGTCCCAGGATCGAGCCCCACATCAGCCTCCCTGCTTGGTGGGAAGCCTGCTTCTCCCTCTCTCACTCCCGCTGCTTGTGTTCCCTCTCTCGCTGTGTTTCTCTCTGTCAAATAAATAAATCTAAAAAAAAAAAAAATCAAAAGAGGGTGCCTGGGTGGCTCAGTTGGTTAGGCAACTGCCTTCGTCTCAGGTCATGATCCTTGAGTCTGAGGATTGAGTCCCACATCAGGCTCCCTGCTCGGCAGGGTGTCTGCTGCTCCCTCTCACCTCTCTCTCTCTCTCTCTCTCTCTCTCTCTCTCTCTTTCTCTCTCTCTCTCCCTCTCCCTCTCAAATACATTTAAAACATCTTTTAAAAAATTCAAAAGAAAAACGTTCAACAATACAGTTGAAAATGTCAGTGCCTTTCCCTCTGTAACTGATAGAACAAGGGGACAAAAAGTAAGTAAAGCTACAGAAGACCTGAACAACACTAACAACTAACTTGACCCACCTAACATCTGTAGAACACTTTTTTAAAGATATTGTTTATTTATTTGACAGAGAGAAACACAGCTAGAGAGGGAACACAAGCAGGGAGAGTGAGAGAGGGAGAAGCAGGCTTCCCGCTGAGCAGGGAGCCTGATGCAGAGCTTGATCCCGGGACTCTGGGATCATAACCTGAGGCAGATGCTTAATGACTGAGCCACCCAGGTGCCCCAAAGTACATATTAATTTTTAATATAAATGGCACATTGTCCTCTATAGGCCATATACTAGACAATAAGACAAGTATCAATCCATTTTTAAAATCTGAAATCATACAAACATTTTCCCAAATTAGGAATCAACAGTAGGAAGAAATCCGGGAAAAAAAAAAAACTATGCAAGTAAGACAACACATTTCTTTAAAAAAAAAAATAGATCTAAGAGGAAATCATACAGAAATTAGAAAATAGTTTGATTTAAATGAAAATACAATATATCAAATTTTATGGAATAGAGCTAAATCAGTGCTTAGAGAAGAATTTAAAACACTTATGCTGCAAGAAATATCCCAAACTGGCAAAAATCTTTGACAAAATATTGATGAACTGAATCCAGCAACATAAATGAATTATATACCATGACCAAGTGGGATTTATCATAGATATGCACAATTGTTTTAACATCTGAAAATCAGTTAATGGAATAGACTGAATTAGTAGAGGCTATCACCACATTAGCATCCCAAAAGAAAGAGGACCGTGGTTTGACAAATTCTATCACCCATCCAATCAAAAACTCAAATTATAAAAAGGAACTTTCTTAACCTGATAAAGGGCTTCTATGAAAACCTTACTGCCAGCTTCATATTTAATGATGGAAGACTGAATGTTTTCCTCCTAAGATCAGGAACATAAGGAAACCTGTCCACTCTCATCACTTTCAATTTTTTTATTGAAAATCCTATTCAGTTTAATAAAATAAAAGTAATAGAAGTCTGCAAATTGGAAAGGAATAGGTAAGACTATTTTCAGACAACATGATGATACTGAATAGAAAATCCTGAGGTATCTATATAAAATGACTATATTGGGTAGGAAAGTTTAATAAGATTGTAGGATTCAAGATTAATATAAAAAATATTTGTTTATATTAACAACAAAGTTTCAAGAATTGAAATAAAGGAAACAATTCCACTCATAATACAATAAAAAATACCTAGGAATAAATTTAACAAAAGGAATGAAATTACTGTACCCTGAAAACGAGAAACCATTGCTGAGAAATGAAAGCATGCTTTACAGAAACGGAGAGAAGCATTGTGCTGATGGACTGAAAGACTCGGTGGTGTTAAGAGAGCAGTACTCCCCAAACTGACCTACATGCTAAACACAATTCCAATCAAAATCCTAACATCTTTTCTTGGTAAGAATTGGCAAACTGATCCTAAAATTTAATGAAAATACAAAGAAACTACAAGAGCCAAAAATGTAGAAAACCACTGTTGGAGAAGTGACAATATCTGATCCTCTATTTCAAATCACACACAATTATTATCCATTACTTCCATCTATCCAACTGTCATCTGTCTACCTATCTATTCCTCCATCCATCATCAGTCTAGCCTTCTTTCTATTCGTCCATCTGTCCATCCACCTACCCACCCACTCTCCCATTCATCCGTTTTTCTATCCATCTATCTTCTAAGAATCTATTTTAAAATTCAATATAAAAGTGAAAGGAAAAATGAAGCCATACATCTTCTGAAAGATAAGCTGATTACTTTGGGGCTTTAATGATAAGGTCTGACTTGGCCATTTCAGATTATACAGAGAACATTTCTCGTAACCTGGTAAACTAAATCTGTAGCTCCAACTTCCACAAAAATATGTATGAAGTATGCATTAAGATAAAAGATTTTACTTAAAATATTATATAGGCAGAAGTGTATTGGAAAGAATATTTCAACCTCCCAATTCTTTCTGAATATAGTATGTTCTAACAAGGTCTCTCTAGGTCGGTTGTAATGGATATAATTAAAAGAGGAGACTTACTAAAACTTTTTTCTTATTTTAATATACTTCCCAGAAATTGAGAAAAATAAAGACTCCATTGATTAGATAACATGTTTTTGCAAGTCAGATGGTTTCTAGTTCTTTGCTTTCAACACAATTGAAGGGGCACTTAATGGAGTTGTCAGGTGATGGATCATTTGGAATAATTTCTAATGATAGGTCACTTTAAGATTTTTGACATTCAACTCAGAAGGAGTAAATGAGTGACAACACTCTATCAAAAGTCCTTCCATTTCAATTAAGTAAACATGTTTTCTCAGCACCTATCTCTTTAAAAATGAAAAATAGGAACAGACATGATACTGAGTCTTGCCTGTTTACGTGAATAAGTATTATTCTTCAACAGATATAAATACTAATCAAAAAGACCAATCATCCCATTAAGAAGTCCTATTCCATTAAAATTTTACTTTTATTATTTAGGAATTGTTTATCACATTGGCAATACATATTGCTTAGAAAAGTTAATTTTATTAATAATAAAAATTCTATCCAGAAGAATTTTTTAATACTTACAGTTATATTCCCAGACAATTAAAATTTGCATTTAAATTTTATTCATTTTTTAGTGTTAAAAAGTCTAACAGTGTGATCAATAAAATACTTTCAGTCATAAAAATATATTACATTGGGATAAAATTCTATAGTGGAAGAATTCTAGGAGGTAGACTTTTTATTGAAATATGAATTCACGGGGCGCCTGGGTGGCTCAGTTGGTTGGGCGACTGCCTTCGGCTCGGGTCATGATCCCGGAGACCCGGGATCGAGCCCCACATCGGGCTCCCTGCTCTGCGGGAAGCCTGCTTCTCCCTCTCACTCCCCCTGCTTGTGTTCCCTCTCTCACTGTGTTTCTCTCTGTCAAATAAATAAATAAAATCTTTAAAAAAAAAAAAAAAAGAAATATGAATTCACAGAGAGGAATTATCAACATAAATTTCTCACTGTGAAAGAAGAGTTTGAGCTTATATTTTTTTCAGTGGATGCAAGGAGGTATAAATCACTATAACATTTAGATTCCTTTAGACATATAGGAATTAATGTATGATTTCTATTATAATTATAGTCTTCCTAGAATTACACTCTTTGCAACTGTTGAAATTGATACCTATTAATAATATTTTAACATCCATTAAATGTGGAAGGAGTATATATTTTTTCAAATTTCCTTTGGTGCGTACAAAGCAAAATATTTGAAACCATTAGTGCATACTCTAGATTCTACAGCATTTGGAGCCCATGCACCGTAGTCTGCCCTTCAAGGTTCTTCAAGAGGGATCTCTTCCTTTCTCCTTCTGTCTTTCCCATGGACCTGGGCCTTGGCCAACTCTTCTCTTTCTCACGTCCAAGGCTTTAAAAAGGCTACATCTGTCTACTTGATGGTCTTTCCTGACTTTCTCTGTTGAATGATGTCCCGCCATTCTCTAATGCTCAACTGCTCCAGGAAATTGTCACTGGTTCCTCAAGGCAGTTCATTTCTTTCTCCTCTGTGCTTCCAAAGCATTAACAGGTCCCTGCCATAGCACTTACAGCCTGCCAGGACTAGACCATCTTTCTAGTCATTGGGCTGCCCTTCTGGTCTGTGACTTCTCTTATTCACATTTGTATCCTAAGCCTCTGAGCACATACCAGGTGCTCATAAGTATGCATTGAATTAATAGTGGGATGGGATGGCTCCTGTGTCTGTACCCTCATTTCTTGATTATTAGCTTTTTATCTATTTCTAAGTTAGCCAAGTCCACCACCCTGCATCTCTCAGCACAGTTTGCTTATTTCTTCTTATCACCACTGCTTGCGCTCTGCTCAGGCTTGAATCTACTCAGCCTCTCATCAGGAAATCACCCTTTCGCATTGCCAATGTTCTTGCAAATGTTAGAAGTTTGGAACTCGCTGAGCACTTTCTCATAAAGACGGTGCTCTAGGTGATGGTCGGGTTAGACCGCAGAGCCTAATCTGCCCAAATGGAGTGAAAATACTAGCTATCGGCAATAAAAGCAAAATTCAGCCATAGAGAAGTAAAAACGCTATTGATACTGCAATATGTTTTACAAAGACAACTTTCTGAGTTTCTATTTTATTTTATTTTATTTTTTAAAAATTTTATTTATTTGACAGAGAGAAACACAACAAGAGAGGGAACACAAGCAGGGGGAGTGAGAGAGGGAGAAGCAGGCTTCCTGCCGAGCAGGGAGCCCAATGTGGGACTGAATCCCGGATCTCCGGGATCATGACCTGAGCTGAAGGCAGTCGTCCAACCAACTAAGCCACCCAGGCGCCCCTTTCTGAGTTTCTATTTTAAAAAGAGTCACAGAGAATATGTCTTTGCCCTATGGTCTCAGCACTTGGAATAGAAACTGAATTTTTATGTGTTGGATCACTTAAACCTTACAACGCTTTTGCCCAGTGTGTCGGACAGCCTGTGCTGAGTTTACAAACCATTTCACACTTCTACAATAGTTGTTCACTAGCTTACAGTTCTGTGGGCTGGCAATTTGGGGTTTGGCACAGTTGGGGGTCCTCTTGCCAGTATCCCCTGAACTCACTCTTGCTGCTGTATTCAGCTGGTAGACTGGGGAATGATGGGGGCTGGATGATCTAGAATGACCTCATTCACAAATCTAGTAGTTGGCTGGCTGTTGGCTGGGCCACCTTGATTTCCCTTCATGTGGCCTCTCCAGCAGGCTGGCTCAAGCTAACAGCTATAAAGTTCTAAGAGGGTAAAAGTGGAAGCTGCAAGGCCTCTGGAGGTCTGGGTTCATACCTGACATGGTATCATTTCCTCGACGGTCCACTGATCAAAACAAGTTACAAGGCGAGGTTCATTCAGAAGACTGGGAAGTAGGTCGCCCCTCTTCATGGGAAGAAGTGCAGAACCGTGGTTAGTGTGCTGTGCATGTGGGTATTATTATCCCTCTCGGTGGGTGCCAAAATCTGGGTTCAGAGAGATTAACTGTCCTGCCAAATACATCAGCTCGCAAGTCATAGAAGCAAGATGTGAGCCCAGGTCCGTCTGAGCCCCACATTCTTCTACTCTCTCCTGGAACATAGCTTCTCCCTTCTCTTCCCTCCCTTCCATTTTCTTTTCTTCTGCTGCCCACCCCTTCCTCCCTGAGTGTGTGCTGCCGTCTCTGGCTTAGTAACTAATAGCTTAGGGAAACTAGACGGAGAGTAGGATAATGGTAAGTGATCATTTTCATGCCTTTCTTTCTTATTTCCCTTTCTATTCACTAATGTGAGAAATAACATCAACATGTAAAGCCATGTCCTCTGCTCTCACCCAAGTAGGGAAATCTGAGGAGAACAGAACTGAGGGACACTGTGGGGGCAGGTGGGATGTACAATGTCTCATGGGAAAAAACGGGGATTCAGGTTCCTAGGTGTGGTGTGGCTCCCAGACTTGTGCTCTGCCCCTCCCTGGGCCCAAACCAGGGACAAAGGAGTCAGTTTTGATTCTCACTTTTCCTCACTTTCCTTCCCTTCACATATCACTTCATTACTAAATTGTATCAGGTGAAACTCCACAATAGATTCCTCATCTGTTTTTCTGTCTCCTCTGCCACCTGTTACTCTCTGTGACAAACCATAATCTCTCTGCAGGACCAAAATGGCCTCCTACTTCATCTCCCTGCTCCCACCTTTGTCCCCTAAGCCCTTCCTCCCCATGACAGCCAGCATGATAATTTAAAGACATAGATGAGATAGCAGCATCCCCTTCCAACAAAACCCGGCCATGGCTCCCCATCACTCTCTGGAAAAATCACTGGCTCTTTTTCAGTCTATAAATCCCTTGAACACAGCCTCGTCCTTCCCCTTATATCTTTCACCACTGAGATCCGGTGCCATGAAGTGGGCACCAGCAGCCCCCAACTTGTCCCAGCTCCTCATGATCCTTTCCAGTAGCTGTGTGTATGCTTGTGTGTGTGTGTGTGTGCGTGCACATGTTATACAGAGAAGCCTTCTCTATTGGCTCTAGCTAAGGTTTATAACACCCCCTCATTACCCTCTGCTAATTCACCCTGTTCTTTTTCTTCATCGTACCTAAAATTATTTATAATTATGTGTTTGTTTACTTATTTATGATCACTTTTCTCTAACAGAATATAATGTCTAAGAGGCAGGAACTCTGTCACTTTGCTTTCAGCATGTACTCAGAGCCCAGCACAGTGCCTCCATCTAGAAGGAACTAGATACATACCGTGTTTACCAGCTACTGCGTACTTGGCAAGGTACGCTAACCTCTCTGAGCCTCTGTCTGCTGGTCTGTAAAATAAGAGCAATAATTCCTACATCAAGGAGTTGCTATGAAGTTCAAATAAGATGATAATGTATGCAAAAATATTTCAAAAACTGTAGGGCATGGGCGCCTGGGTGGCTCAGTTCGTTAAGCATCTGCTTAAATCAGGTCATAAACACAGGGTCCTGAGATCAAAGCCCCATATCAGCTCCCTGCTCCGCAGAGAGTCTGCTTCTCCCTTTGTCTTTCACCCCACTCGTGTTTCTCCCTCTCACACTCTCTCTCTTTCTCACATAAATAAATAAATAAATAAATAAATGAATGAATGAATGAATGAATAAATAAATTTAAAAAAATCTATCTTTAAAAAACCGAAAACCTGTAGGGCACTCTCTAGCCATGTGATGAATTGTTTATGCCCTCACTTAGGGTCAAAAAGGTAGTATAGTCATGCTGACCCCAGCTCTGACAAGTGCCAAGTGCTTTCCACGCTTTTCCATGAAATGTGGGCTTCAGACAAATAGGAAATCTTTTAGCCTGCTCTCTGCAGTGGCTGCATTTCCAGCCAGCATGGATATGACTATAATTAGACTTGCAAGAGTCCTGTTTCGTGTCATAAGGATTCTGGGTCCAGTCCGCAGCCTACCAGAGGTATGTGTCCAGAAGCCGATCCCTCGGGCAGGTGTTTTTATTTGGGCCCATTCACGTCTTTTCCTACAGTACCAGGAGTGGCTGTTTCGATTACACCCATTAGTCTCAGATGCCATGCAAGAAGAGGTTTGCCATATATGAGGTTTCAAATGGCGACCGCGGAGCAAACTGAACAGCCCTCAGCGGCTCTCATCACTTCCCAAATGGACGGTAGCTTTGACAAACTCACTTTAGCAGAGCCAGGCCTTTCATTAGCAGCCAGAGAATGGTCTGTAATGGGAGGAATTACTCTGCTCATGCATCTCGCCCAACGAAAACATTCTTTAGCTTGTCAAGCCCATGGAACCTCTTATTAGAAACTGTAACACAGTCAATTTCTCCATTCTTGCCAACCGAAGGATTCCGAACACCCTTCACTGCAGACCCGAAATTAAAAATCCAGCTGAAAGGGGAGTCCAGCCCACTGGAAATGTGCGGGGGTGACCAAGTGGGCAGGACTCAAATCAAAGCTGAGCCCAACCTGGGCGTTTACATATTTCAAACTCCATTACCCACTTTTCTGCGGAGTCCTTTTGATCATAACTCTTCACTAGGCAGAGCAAGGGTAATGGCAAGATCCACCTGATCTTCAGAGACAGTTGACTTTTTTTTCCCCCTTGGGCTCCTTTTTATCTAATGATTTCCAATTTTAGCAAGCTGTGCTAAGGAGCCACCAAAGTCATAAGCACCCTTGATGGGATTCCTCTGCGTAAAAGAAAAATCCATATCTATAAGCACAAAAAAGCAGGTTGGTTTTGAGCAGCATAGTTCGCTCTGCATTGATACTTCCAAGCCCTGGATTAAAACAAAGACATACTTGTATTTCGAGTCCACTTTGGGTGAAGCCGCTCATTGATGACATGCCAGATGAAGTGATTGTGATGCAAGATGTCAACCCAGTCTCCACTTCCTTCTGTTTCTTTTTTAAAAAAGATTTATTTATTTATTTGAGAAAGAGAAAGTGCATGTGACACAAGTGGGGGTGGGGGAGAGGGAGGAAGAGACTTCCAAGCAGACTCCCCTTTGAGCACAGAGCCTGACTTGGGGCTGGAGCCAATGACCCTGAGATCGGGACCTGAGCCAAAGCCAAGAGTCCGACGCTCAAATAACTGAGCCACCTAAGTGCTCCTCCACTGCCTTCTTTGATTTTGAGCTGCAAGTCATGACTATTTGCTATAGAATCTGCTGTTTGACTCAGCCGATGGCACTAGTTGTTTCACACTCGGATGGGAAGGACCACCATGCCCTATGCCCTGCAACAAGATGAAATAAAGAGAAAGCAATGTTGTTGGGGAGAATGACCAAGTAGGAACACAACTTCAGGTGCACCCATTAAGCTTTTCCTATGGAGACCCTCAGCAACTGACCTGAAATATCACTCCAATGGTTCTCAATCAGCTTGCCTCAAGTCTGCAAACCTCTCTGTCCCCTGACTCCAAACCAAGCCCTGAATCAGGTACTCAAAGTCAGAGTTAAGACCCCATTCCTACTCTCAAAGAACTTAAGGTCCAACTCTAAACTCTTAGAAATGAAGTTCCAGAAGAGTAGGTAACTTCTGCCAAGTTGCACCGTTTGTAACTGACTGACCCAGTATCTGAACCCAAGTTTATTTTTTAATTCAAAGCCTCTCCCTTTTCAACTCTACCCCACTGTATCCTCTTACCACACTGCAATATAATTATTTATAATTGTTTTTCAGTTGCAGTTATTAAAATGTATTTGGCTCTACCTAACTTAACAGGTAATTGGCAGAGACATAAATTAAGGAATAAAAGCATATTATAAATGATGAATATATTCACATACGTTCAATATATTTTATATATTTAAAATAAAAATGAAATTGGTCTGTCTCTGGGCGATTTAAAGGATGTTTATCTTGTTTACACTATTCTGCATTTTTTGTTTTCTAAACCGAGATTGCATTGCACCTGTATTTTTGAAATGTTTTTAATAAAACAAAATAGGGGTGCCTGGGTGGCTCAGTCATTAAGCATCTGTCTTTGGCTCGGGTTATGATCCTGGAGTCCTAGGATCGAGCCCCGCATCAGCCTCCCTGCTTGGAAGGAAGCCTGCTTCTCCCTCTCTCACTCCCTCTGCTTGTGTTCCCTCTCTAGCTGTGTTTCTCTCTGTCAAATAAAATCTTAAAAAAATAAAATATATATTAAAATGCTTTTTAGAGTATAAAGTGCTAATAAATATTAGCTACTAAATTCATTGTGTGTAATAAGACCCTCAATGCATGGATTAGGTTAAAAACACATCTAATCAACCTTGATAGCTGATGTCGATCAATGCTGTGCTCTCAGAACATTAAGGCTGGTTTTCAAGATCAGGTTATCTCAGATTAGGTGAGTCCAGCTTTGTCCAGCCTTATCTGTCTAGAAGTGATCAGCTGTACTACCACATGCTATCAGCTACCTTCCCTCAAGGGGTCCTGGTAGAAATCTGGTTTCAATGACACTGCACATGAATTTGGTTTCCCAGCTCCTTGAGCAGACGGATAATAGTGAGCTTACTACTGGGCCAGGCACCCCGGAACTTCTTCATTTGGGATATAAGCCTTCTTTTGTCTCCCTAGAAACCAACCTCTGCTATCAGTGCCACTCCTCTTATCTCAAGGAGGCCTAACAATTTCCTCTCACGGACTTATTGATTTTTGGCCAACCAACACTTTGTGTATAGAAGAAAGAGTCCCTTCCCTTTGGAAAAAGGAGGATTGGGCTTCCCCGGGCATTCAGGAGGTCAAGACTGGTGATAGAACTTTTTAAGGGGTGTCAGCCTCGTATTTCTGGGCCTACACACTTATATATCAAGGTAGCTGAAGGAATATATTCCTAATTTAATCTGAGGTTCCTTCTAGACACTTACTATATTGGTACATGCTTTCAAGCAGCGTGCTTTATATCTGGAAGATAAAATCAGATTTTACAGTAGTGTTATGATTTCAAAGGCACATTCAGTTGCACTGTTAGGACTCCCTTAATCATTACAGCAGCCCTATGGAAAACTTATTACCTACTCTGCAGTGGGGAGACCAAGTCTTAGAAAGCCTGGATGTTGAGTCCAAGATTCAAGGGCAGGACTAAATACCAGATCTTCAAACTCCAAATGCTGAGCAATTTCCACAACTTTTCTAAGATTAAAAAACTGACCCTAGATCACAGCTGAGCATGTACAGGGTGAGAATGATCCTATTCACAATGAAGCCATCTACTGCAAAAAGGAAGAAAAGGAGAGAGGAAAGGAGCCAATGTCTGTGGAGCTTCACTCTGTGCTGACTGGTTTATTTCTGCACTACCTCCTTTAAATGCCATGTCTTTCTCCCATGTGATCAAAATAGAAATAAACAAAGATGCAGTTACTTCCCCAAAGTCGCATAGCTTCCAAGTAGCAAAACTGAACTGACAACCAGTCGTTCTGATCCTCAAACACACCCTCTTAGCATACTTCACACTTCATTACGGCTCACAGTGCCACGTACGTGGCAGATTTTAAAGGGCTTGGCAAACAAATGTTCTGTGTTGTGGAAAGGCTGGTGTTCCTAAGTACATACAGGTACGTACCCCTTCCTTTCTCCTGACCCTCCAGCCCGGTTTTCTTTAAGACACTGCTGACATGCTCTTCTGCATCCCACCTTGCAGCCTGTGTTGCCCTGGTATCCGTGATTGAACAGCTTGCTCAATTTCACAACTGCACGGTGGAGGCCTCCATGGAGAGACTCTGCGGCTACCTGCCAGGTAAATACAGAAACAGTGGTGCAGCTGTGGGTCTGCCTCTTCCTTTGATTCTGGAGTCATCATGAGTGAGTTTATACCCCACACATGATTGAGGTATTTATGTGAGTTGATATTTTTATGAGGCTTGTAGAAATTAAAACAAACACATATACACACAAAAACCACTCTAGTACAGTTGTTTCCCAAAGATCGTTTTCCATCATGACAGAATGGGATTGCTGTGGACTGAATGAAATGTAGAATGGTTAATTTTTGTTTCATGTATTACATTTATAAGGATTTGCCCACCAACTGGGGTTCATTGCCTTAAGTACCAAGAAGGTCAAAATAATGAAAAAAGGATAATTTTCAATGATTTATGTTAATTTAACCACATGCACATTCCTGGAGGCACGCACAGCCCTACCAACACAGAGCTTTGTTTAGGCAGAGAAGAGGCCTGATCTTAAAACCCCAACTGGGAAAATAATCTGGGAACATTCCATGGATTTGAACCGGGATCTCAATTAAATCATTTACCCATCCTCCAAAAAAAAGAAACTGATTGATGATTTAAACAAGCTGTGGGGGTGGGGTAGAGGAGGAGTTAAGATGGCGGAAGAGGAGGAGGACTCAGGGTTCGTCTTATTCCTCACAGAGAGATAGTTATCAAGTTATTCTGAACACCCAGGAAGTCAGTCGGGTATCTGAAAGAGCAAAACTGCGGGTCTCCAGGTAGAAAAACGGCCACCCTTTGGAAGGTAGGAAGTGCGGAAATTCACTTGGGGGAGAGACAGCTGTGAAAAGGGGGGTGGGGGGAGCCTACTTGGGCGGCTACTGCTAAGTATTAGGAGCCTCGGACCTCAAGATCTGACCTTCTAAGGCCCCTATGGTGGCAGATGAGCCAGGATTGAAGGTGCTCAGGTGGCAAAGAGGGGGTTCCCAGGCATGGGAGCCGGAGGCCCGCAGAGGGCCGCGGTCTTGGTGCCGGCTTTCTGCTATAAACCGAGAACGGTCGGTCCGTCTGGGGACCGCGTTCCTGGGAGGGGCAGACACGCGTGGGGAGAACCTCCCCCAGAGGAACAGTGTGGTCCGAGTGGCGGGAGCCCCGAAATTTGGTTTTGAAATTCAGTGACATGCAGGAGATAAAAAGACTTGGACACAGGCAGAGTGAATGTAGGGTTCTGACAGAGAAACCGGGGGCACAAATAGGGGGATTGTTTGCTTTTCTGTGAGGGCTCACAGAAGAATGGGGTGGAGGCTGTAAACTTTCAGCCCTGAGGCTAGAGAGCAGGGCACCTCCGTATTCATCCCGCTCATCAGCGCTGAAAGCCTTTAGGGAGCAAAAACAGCGCCACCTAGTGGATGCCGGGGCCCTGGCCACCAAGCCTCCCCCCACTCCGCCATGCAGAGGTGTTTCCAGGGAGGCAGGTCAGCCTGAGAATCAGTGCAGCAGGCCCCTTCTGCAGAAGACCAGCATAAACGGCTAACTCCCCCCAAGTTTATTGATCAAAGAGTGCCGCAGGGCTTCAGCTCTAGGGGAAATAGGATCAAGCTTCCTTTTTACTTGTATTCTTTATTTCTTTTATTCTTATTTTTTTCATTTATTTTCTTTCATTTTTCCAATTCTTTTTTTAATGTTTTATTATTAATTTTTTAAATTTTTATATCTATACTTTTCATATATTTACTTTTTTGGTCTACTTTCATTTTATTTTATTTCTTATTTTGGGATCTAGGTTTTTTTTAAGAAGCAGAACAAAGCACACTGAGGATCTAGTTTGTTTTTTTGGTGTTTTTTCAGTTGTTTTTGTGTTGGTTTGGTTTTTTGTTTTCTTGTGTGTGTGTTTTTTTTTTCTTTTTCTTTTTGTTTGTTTTTGTTCTTTTTTCTCTTTCCTCTGTTCTGGACAAAATGACAAGATGGAGGAATTTACCCCAAAAGAAAGAACATGAGGTAGAACTCATGGCCAGGGATTTAATCAATACAGATATAAATACAATGTCTGAAATGGAATTTAAAACAATGATTATAAGGATAAAACAATTATTATAAGGATTATAAGGATACTACCAAAAACAGTGATTATGGGTTTTGAATAAAGCATAAAAAATATTAGAGACTCCCTTACTATAGATATGAAAGAACTAAAATCTAGTCAGGCAGAAATTAGAAATGCTACAACCAAGATGAAAACACAAATAGAATCCATAAAAATGAGGATGGGCAAAGCAGGGGAATGAATCAGTGATACAGAAGATAAAATTATGGAAAATAATGAAGCCAAAAAAGAAGAGGGGAAAAAAAGGTAATGGACCACGAAGGTAGGCTTAGAGAATTCAGTACCTAAAGAAAACATAATGGCATTGGTATTATGGGAGTACAGATGATGAAAATGGAGATAAAGGGGCAGAAGATTTATTTGAACAAATTATAGCTGAAAAGTTCTCTAACCTGGGGAAGGACACAATGGTCAAAATCCAAGAAGCACAGAGAACTCCCATTAAATTCAACAAAATCCAGCCATCACCAAGGCATATCATAATCAAATTGACAAAATATACAGACAAGGAAAGAATCCTAAAGGAGAAAAGGTCCTTAACCTATGCAGGAAGGAGATAGATTGAGTTCACACAGAGACTTGGCAGATCAGAAAGGAGTGGAAGGAAATATTCAAGGTGCTGAATGGGAAAAATATGCAGCCAAGAATTCTTTTATTCAACTAGGCTTTCATTCAGAATAGGAGAGATAAAGAGTTTTTCAGGTGAGCAGAAACTAAAGGAGTTTGTCACCACTAAATGAGCCCTGTAAAAAATTTTAAGGGGGGCTCCTTAAGTGGAGAAAAAAAGTCCAAAAGCAACAAAGACTAGAAAGGACCAGACAGAATCACCAGAAACACCAACTCTACAGTTTACACAATGGCACTAAATTCATATCTCTCAATAATCACTCAGAATGTAAATGAACTAAATCCTCCAATCAAAAGACATAGGGTATCAGAATGGATGAAAAAAACAAGATCCATCTACATGCTGGTCACAAGAGACACATATTAGACCTGCAGATTGAAAGTGAGGGAATGGAGACCCATCTGTCATGTTAATGGATGTCAAAAGAAAGCCAGTGTAGCCATATTTATATCAGCAAACTAGATTTTAAAATAAATACTGCAATAAGAGATGAAAAAAGACATTATATCATAATTAGTGGGTCCATCAAAACAATCTAACAATTGTAAATATGCCCCCAACATGGGAGCACTCAAATATATAAATAAATTAATAATAAACATGAAACTCATGTTTCTCAAACTCACACCTCACTTAACAGCAATGGATAGATCATCTAAGCAGAAAATCAATAAGGAAACAATGGCTTAGAATAACACGCTGGACTAGATGGACTTAATAGATATATTCAGAACATTTCATCCTAAAGAAGCAGGGCACATATTCTTCTCGAGTGTGCATGGAACATTTTCCAGAGTAAATTGCATACTGGTCACAAATCAGCCCTCAACAAGTATAAAAAGATTGAGATCATACCAAACATATTTTCAGACCACAATGCTATGAAACTGGAAGTCAACCACAAGAAAAAATTTGGAAAAACCTCAAATACATGAGGTTAAAGAATACCTACTAAAGAATGAATGGATAGTGAGGAAATTAAATAATTTTAAAAATATATGGAAGCAAATGAAAATGAAAGCACGACAGCCCAAAATCTTTGGGATGCAGCAAAAGCAAGAGGGAAGTATGCTGCAGCACAGGCCTACCTTAAGAGGCCAAAAAAAGTCTCAAATATACAATCTAAATTTACACCTAAAGGACTAGAAAAGAAACAGCAAAAAAAAGCCTAAAGCCAGCATAAAGGAAGTAATACAGATTAGAGCAAAAATAAATGATACAGAAATAAAAACACCCCAGCAGAATGGATTAATGAAACTAAGATCTGGTTCTTTGAAATAATTAATAAAATTGATAAACCCCTAGTCACACTTATCAAAAAGAAAAGAGAAGGATAAAATCACAAATGATAGAGGAAAGATCACAACCAACATCACAGAAATACAATTATAAAAGAATACTGTGAAAAATTATAAGCCAACAAACTGGGGAACCTGGAGAAAATGGACAAATTCCTAGAAATTTATAAACTACCAAATCTGAGACGGGAATAAATGGAAAATGTGGAACAGACCCATAACCAGCAAAGAAATTGAATCGGTAATCAAAAATCTCCTCAAAAAACAAAATTCCTGGGCTGGATGGCTTCCCAGGGGAATTCTATCAGACATTTAAAGAATAGCTAATACCTACCCTTTGCAAACTGTTCCAAAAAATAGAAATGGAAGGAAAACTTCCAAATTCATTCTACAAAAGCAGTATTACTTTGATTCTAAAACCAGATAAAGACCCCACTAAGAAGAATTACAGGCCAATATCCCTGATGAAGATGGATGCAGAAATTCTCAACAAAATACTAGCAAATAAAATTCAACAGTACATTAAAAGCATTAGTCACCACAATCAAGTGGGATTTATTCCTGGGCTGTAAGGGTGGTTTAATTTTGCAAGTAAATGAACATGATATACCACATTAATAAAGGAAAGGAAAAGAACTCTATGATCCTGTCGAAAGATGCACAAAAAGCATTTGACAAAATACAGCACCCTTTCCTGATTAAAAACAACAAAACAAACAAACAAAAAAACCACCTCAAGAAAGTAGAGATAGATGAGACATACCTCCACATCATATGTGAAAGACCCACAGCTAATGTTATCCTCAATGGGGAAGAACTGAGAGTCTTTCCCCTACACTCAGGAACAAGACAAGAATGCCCACTCTCACCGTCACTGTTTAACACAGTACTGGAAGTCTTAGCCTCAGCAATCAGATAACAAAAAGAAATAAAGGCATCCAAATGGGCAAGGAAGAAGTTAAAACTTTCACTATTTGCAGATGACATGATACTCTATGTAGAAAATCTGAACAACTCCACTAAAAAATTGCTAGAACTCATACACGAATTCAGCAAAGTCACAGGATATAAAATCAAGGTGCAAAAATCTGTTGCATTTCTATATTCCAGTAACAAAATAGCAGAAAAAGAAATCAAGGAATAAGTCCCATTTGCAGTTGTACCCAAAACAATGAGATACCTAGGAATTATAAGATCTGTACTCTGAAAACTGTAGAATACTTGTGAAAAGAAATTGAAGAGGATACAACAAAATAGAAATGCACACCCTGCTCATGGACTGGAAGAACAAACATTGTTAAAATATCTATAGTACCCAAAGCAATCTACATATTTAATGCAATCCCAATCAAAATGCCACCAGCATTTTTCACAGAGCTAGAACAAAGAATCCTAAAATTTGGATGGAACCACAAAAGACCTCAAATAACCAAAGTAATTCTAAAAGAGAAAAACAAAACTGGAGGCCTCACAACTCTGGATTTCAAGGTCTGCTACAAGCTGCTACAAGCTGTAGTCATCAAAATAGTATGATGCTGGCACAAAAACAGACATGTAGATCAATGGAACAGAATAGAGACCCCAGAACTGACCCTCAACTCTACAGTCAACTAATCTTCAACAAAGCAGGAAAGAATATCCATGGGGAAAAAGCTGGTCTTTTCAACAAATGGTGCTGGGAAAACTGGACAGCAATGCACAGAAGAATGAAACTGCACCACTTTCTTCCACCATACACAAAAATAAATTCAAAATGGATGAAAGATGTTAATGTGAGGCAAGAAACTATCAAAATTCTAGAGGAACTTATCAAGCTCAACACCCAGAAAACATGTAACCCTGTTAAGAAATGGGCAGAAGACATGAATAGACAATTTTCCAAAAAAGATAACGAGATGGCTAACAGACACATGAAAATGTGCACAACATCACTTGTCATCAGAGAAATACAAATAAAACCATGATGAGATACCATCTTATACCTCTTAGGATGGCTAAAATTACTAAAAGAAGAAACAAGAGGAGTTGGTAAGGATGGGGAGAAAGGAGAAACCCTCTTGCACTGTTGGTGGGAAAGCAAACTGGTGCAGCCACTCTGGAGAACATTATGGAGGTTCCTCAAAATGTAAAAATTGAATTACCCTGTGATCCAGCAATCACACTACTAGGTATTTACCCAAAGGATACACAAGTACAGATTAAAAGGGATACATGCACCCCAACGTTTATAGCAGCATTGTCAACAATAGCCAAACTATGGAGAGAGCCCAAATGTCCATCAACTGATGAATGGATAAAGAAGATGTGGTATATATGTACAACGGAATACTCCTCAACCATCAAAAAGAATGAAATCTTGCCATTTTCAACGACATGGATAAAGTTAGAGTGTATTATGCCATGTGAAATAAGAAAAACAAATACCATATGATCTGATGATCTCATTCACTCTGGAATTTATGAGAAGGGGGAAAAGAAAAAAAGGAGAGAGGGAAACAAGCCATAAGAGACTCTTGATAAGAAAACAAACTGAGGGTTGATGAAGGGAGGTGAGTGGGGGACGGGATAGATGAGTGATGGGTGTTAAGGAGGGCGCTTGTTATGATGAGCAGTGGCTGTTGTATGTAAATGATGAATCACTGAATTCTCCAGAAATCAATATGCATTATATAGTAACTACCTAAAATTTAAATTAAAAAAAATAGAAAGCATAACTAGCAAATTTACAGATTAGGGTGGAACAGGTATTATGCTTGATGCCCAAATCATAATTTAAAATTATCTCCATGTTCTAGAATGAATAGAAATGATGATGTACAAGAAATACACAATTTGTGTATTTCTCTTTCAATCTCAACAAAATTGAGAAAATATTGATTCCATTTCCCTAATAGATACTATTAAGTGAACAGTTGCAATGAGTAAACTTCTTTGAGAGTCAAGTTGTCATTCATTTAATGTTAAGAAACAAATTCATCGGGGCGCCTGGGTGGCTCAGTTGGTTAAGCAACTGCCTTCGGCTCAGGTCATGATCCCGGAGACCCGGGATCGAGTCCCACATCGGGCTTCCTGCTCGGCGGGAAGCCTGCTTCTCCCACTCTCACTCCCCTTGCTTGTGTTCCCTCTATGGCTGTGTTTCTCTCTGTGAAATAAATAAAATCTTTAAAAAAAAAAAAAAGAAACAAATTCATCAAAGAAGAATTTTCTCCAAGTTAGGAAGCTAGACTAACGGCCGTTGTGTCTTGGGTTTACATAGTACACTGTGCCAACAGCACCGAAGCATGTTTGGAGGATTTATTGCGTTCGGTAACAATATGCATTCACAAGCTAAATTTCTTGGAATTTAAACTAAAGATCGAGAGAGAATAATACACAAACACATGTGTTTATGAGGTCCCAGATTGACTATTGCTAAGGTTTTGACATATTTACATCATCTTTCATCTATGGAATTAGAATGTGGCACATAAACTTGAAACACCCTTTGGCTTCCCCTCATCCCCAGTTCCATTCTCCGATCTCCTTAGAGGGAACCACTCATATGAACTTGATGGGTATTGTTATTACTAAGTTTTATACTTTCACGCTCACTTATATGAATTCATAAAGAGTGTATGGTATTGTTCAGTGGATAATTTTTGGATAATTGTTTCTGATAAAACAAATGTAGAAAACTTTACAGAACAAATGTATATATAGCTTTATCGGTTATTAAAAAGTGAATACCCTGTAAACATAGCCCAGGTCATTACTTCTTTTGCCTAAAGGAATGACATCCTGAATTTTACTGTAATCATTTTTTTTGCATCACTTTATAGTTTTGTCATCCAAGTGAACATTCCCTGAACTATAGTCTTGCCTAACTTAAAATTTTCTATATGTTTTTTAAGTCTATTTTAATCTATAAGTTTTCTTTCCATATCTTTCTTTGCCATGTAATTTAATTGTGGGATTTGCCCCGTAGAGTTTCCCACAGTCTGGATTTTGCTGATTGCTTCCCTGTGGTATGACTGAGTATGTTACTCCATGTTCTGTATTCTGTGAAAATTTGCAGCTAACTCCAGAGGCTTGATCAGACTTCAGTTTGATTGCTTTGGCAAGACAATAAATGGTGATGTTTTCCTTCATTGAGAAGCCATTAAATGTGGCTTTCTGTTTTTTCTTTTTGTGATATTAACAACTGTTGATGCTGAATAACCAGATCTATTAGTTCATTCGGAGTTGCATAATGGTGCTATTCTAATATATCACTTATATTATATTTAGTGGTGGAAGTGCATTAGAGATACTTTCTTCTCATCCTCATTATATTTTTAAAAACATGTTCCCCATAGTCACTGATGATAATGTTTTTTGTAGGAAAGCCCAGATATATGCCTGATTCCTTTGCTCTACTTGCCAATTTTCAAATAATTCATTGCCTTTCTATGATCATCCCGTAGTAGTCAATCACTTTTCTTTAAAATATCGTTATGAACTCTTTTTTTTTTTAAGATTTGATTTATTTATTTGACAGAAAGATGGAGAGAGCACAAGTAGGCAGAATGGCAGGCAGAGGGAAAGGGAGAAGTAGGCTCTCCACTGAGCAGGCAGCCTGATGTGGGGCTTGATTCCGGGACTCCAGGATGGTGACCTGAGCCAAAAGAAGACGCTTAACCAACCGAGCCACCTAGGAGCCCCAAAATATCATTATGAACTCTTGAATTTGTACATATTTCATGAGTTTTGGTCTGTTTCAATTACGGTCCTTTTGTAACTCAAACTATCTCATATTTGCCCAGTGGGAAGTTCAGGTTGGCTCCTGAGTCCCTTTGACCTGAACCTAAGTAACCTTTGATAGCTTCCTCACTAATTGATATGATAAGATGTCTTGTACATTTCCAGCCCCAGGCTTGAAATCAGTCATTTCTCTCAAAAGTTCTGGTTTCTGTTAGTGGGAAATAGTATTTTAAGACCACAGTTTGGGTGTTCATTGCTACTGAATTGGTCATTCATTCTGGGCCTCTTCGGTAAACAGTGCTAGAAAAAACACATATATTTATTCAAACATATAAATACATTTACCTATGTTACATATAATATTAAGACAATATGATGAGTTCATACTGATACTTCAAATTCAGGACTACAAGATTTTCTTCTTAATCTCTTCTGTATCATATCTATAGCTCCTTCTTTCCATATTTGAAGTCCTAATTCTCAAAGAGAAAGGGATAAAAGATCCCATAATTACTCACTCACCTATCCATCATTATACATATAATCTCAGAATATCAATCCTCGTACTGCTACCATCAATACACTTCATAATCATTGAGCACAGTTAACATTGGGGTTTTTTTGCATATACTTTTCCTGTTTCTCCACCCTTTGTAATCACTGTACTATATGACCTGAGCATACAGCTATTACGGACGATACCCATTCCCCACCGACCCTCACTTTGTCTGAGTCCCATCAGCAATGGTTTGATGGACTTTCACCACCAGCCCTTATGAGGATGCCTGTCTAGTTGCGTTGTTGTCTAAAGGTCTTCCCTGGGGTGGGGATGGGGGGGCTCATGGGAACAATATTCCCCGAATTCTTGCAGGTCAACAGCAAGCTGTCTGCGCCCTTTACACTTGAAAGTCAGTTGTTTTTCTGGATATATAAATCCTTGGCACATGATTTCTTTCCCTAAGTATCTTAAATGTGTCTTTAAAAAGCCTACTGATAAACTAATTCCCTTTTTCTTATAAGTCACTTGCTGTTTTTGCCTAGAAATTCATAGATTGCTTTTTCCTTTCTTCTCTAAACTTTAGGCATCTAAGTAGACTGGGTCTTGGTCTTAGTTGTTGTATATTGATGTCAGACATGCAGCATGCTCTCAAGTACATTTTTTTTTTTTATAATTTCAGGAAAGATGTTTACTTGTTCAGTTTCATTGATTTGGTTTTCTTTTTCAGGGTTTTCTAATATTCATATTTTGAATATTCTTTGGCTAACCTTGATATGTTACCTATCTATTGAATACTTTTTATCCCTTTATTTTTTATCTTGAAAGTTTTACTCTTTTTCACCTTTTTTCTTAAGACATTAGCTATTGTGGGGCTTCTGGGTGGCTCAGTGGGTTAACCATCTGCCTTTGGCTCAGGTCATGATCTCAGGATCCTGGGATCGAGGCCCGCGTCGGGCTCTCTCTTCAGCGGGGAGCCTGCTTCCTCCTCTCTCTCTGCCTGCCTCTCTACCTACTTGTGATCTCTCTCTGTGTCAAATAAATAAATAAAATCTTTTCCAAAAAAAAAAAAAGAATTTTCTGGGGCACCTGGGTGGCTCAGTTGGTTAAGCGACTGCCTTCGGCTCAGGTCATGATCCCGGACCCGGGATTGAGTCCCACATCGGGCTCCCTGCTCGGCGGGAAGCCTGCTTCTCCCTCTCTCACTCCCCCTGCTTGTGTTCCCTCTCTGGCTGTGTTTCTCTCTGTCAAATAAACAAAATCTTAAAAAAAAAAAAGAATTTTTTTTAAAAAAGACATTAGCTATTGTGTTCAGTTCTTGTGTTCACTGTAGTTCAGACTTCATTTCTCTTATAATCTTGTATTCTTCCCTGGATTCTTTTATTTCATTCCATGTCTGGGTTATTCTAATTCTGATTTCTGTTGTTCTTTCACGACTTATAACATTTTATTAATGCTTCTTAGATCATTATGAAATACTATGTTATGTTTTAATCCTTTTTTGGGCTTGACTTTCTGGCAGGCTTTTGCTCTCTATAAGGATGTGGTTCTGTTCCTTATTCTTTTTTCTTATAATAACTTTGTATGGGAGTTGACCTAGATACATTTCTGTTGTTCATTTTTATGTGAAATTAGTTTTCCAAAACTCTTAAAAAGAGAAGTGGTTCAGGGTACATTTCTAAATGCACAGAACTTTTTTTGTTGTTCTTATGTAATGTTAAACACACACAGAAACACACACACACCCAGAGCAGCTTGTTTGCTGAGAGAGTTTCTGACTGTTCCGTTGCCCCCCTTTTATCTGGATTTTCTCTTTCCTTTGCTTCTGTACAGCTCAGTGTTGTTTCCAAATCCAGCAGTTTCTCCTCAGTGTGCACGTTGTCCTGGAAGGGAGCTCTGGCGGGTCAGTTTCTACAATTTATAGATGCCTGGACAGGCCAGTCCCTTAGTCCTTCTGCCTTGAGCCCCTTGCATCTGTCACAATGGGCCAAACCCCTCCCAGTCTCAGCTGCTGTTCTTTAATTGGCCTGCCATACTTTCTAAGCAAGACCTATGGGCTCTCTGAGGATTCCCCTGTTCTCAGGTTTTCTGGCATTGCATTGCTTTCCTTTCCTTTCTACCACGTGGACTTTGATAACCCATAGGTCTTGTGGCTGTGAGTGGTTT
Organism: Spilogale gracilis; assembly: GCA_004023965.1. NCBI lineage: Eukaryota > Metazoa > Chordata > Mammalia > Carnivora > Mephitidae > Spilogale > Spilogale gracilis. The sequence goes on along the minus strand of PITA01005757.1, from coordinate 61,170 downwards.
ATCCTTGCCTAAATGTGTTTTGGGGTTCGTGGAGATACCCACTTTTGTTATAACAGTTGTCCATGGATTTTGGGTTTTTCTATGCAGGAGCTCTTTTTCTCCCCTTAGGTAGAAATTAAAAGAAATTCCAAAATTCTCCTGCCTCCAACATTATCTTTCCAGAATCCTTCCCGTGTGGGCTTTTACTTTCATATTAATGTCTACTGTGTATGTATAGCTCTGCAACTTCTGTTTTTCACTCAACAATATGTTTTGAGATCTATAGATCTATGTTAAGATATAGAGACTTAGGTCAAGCCTCTTAATTACTCTACAGTTCTTCACCATATAAATGTCCATATTTTACTGACCCATCCCCCTATTACTGACATTCACTGTCTATCATAAACCCTACTTTGTATTTTCACATCTCTGAATTAGAGAAAAGAAGAGGAAAATATTATTACCATTTGACACAAAAGGAAAAAAGTGAAAAACAGTCATAATTGTCATTAAGGTTTGTTTTGATTGGTTGTCATTTCTGTGTAATAGACCACACGGACACCTGTCACCATTTGTACCTAGCATTTGTTTTTCTCTTTTTAGGCAAAGTTGTATTGCTCAAAGATGAAAGGCTCAGTAAAAATCCGCATTCCTAGATGACCCTGTCCTAACGTACTAGCAAAATATAACACAACATGGACCAAAATTGCTGGTCTTCAGGGTCCTGGTATGGTCTGGGCTCCTTCTGACTCAGCACAGGAAATTTCAGAGTCTGCTGAGAGGCTGAAAGTCAGATCCTGGTAAAATAAAAGTTGACACTTTCCCAAAGGAAGCAAAGTAGGTATTTCAGTTTTCTGCGGTGGGTTACCTTTCAACTGAAAGAATTTCAAAGGATTAAGAATGCTGCTTGGGATTATTTTCATTTTATTAATTAATGTTTTACCTCTGGGTAAAAATAAGGTATTCAGTTTAGTAAAGTCTCTTTCATTTGACATACATAAAGGCAGGGTGGGCATTACTGTTTCCATTTTATGGATGCAGAAACCAGGGCCCAGAATGACCATGCAGATTGTAGACAGTGACAAAGATAGTTTGTCTCCAAGCTCAGGATTTCTCCTTCAAATCAAAATAAGCCTGAACCATAGTGCCTACCTGAACCCAGTATTGCCTCCCATCTGGTGAGCTGGGAATATGAGAGACAGAGGAAGTGAAATTATAGACTTCAACACACAGGTATTATTTTAAAAATTATCTTTAAATAGTATTGCTTTTACCTCCAAAGCAAAACAAGCTCAGAAAACATAACCTTAGCAGACTGAAAGCATGTAAACAACATTCTTGAGAATAATCACTCAGTAAATCACGTTGGCCTTTCCTTGCCTGAGACTTTTTTTTTTCCCTTTGAGTTCTGCAAAGCATTGCTGACCTTCGGTTTCACCTACTGCCTTTGCCTCTGGCTCTCATTAGTAAACACCTTGGCAGAATCTCAGAATTGTTAATGGAAAAATGATTAATGGAATCATTCTCCCTAGGGGTCAGCAGACTCATATACCCTGAGACCCTTGCTAGAACTTCACTTTTCTTGGGTCACCTGTGCAAAAATCTTATCTTCATGGAATATGATAGCTAAAAACTCAGGTGGAATTAAAATGAGGAGGGCAAATCTCTCATTCTGGAGATTATGAAAATCTACAAACTAGAAAACATAGCCTTGAAACTAGCTATGCGGTCAGTTAATTTCCCTGTGCTTCAAATGTCTCACCAGTACTTAGTATATCACAATACCTGTCCTACCTGGAGTAGATGAAGCAGCAAATAAAATGTTTATAAAGTACATTGACAGCCATGCCACAAATGACATGGGCTTTTGGACTAAAAATTTTAATGTCTTACTGAACCAGGTCATTGATCTGTGATTTGGGGCCTTAAGCTCTCTAAACCTGAACATTCCTCCCTATAGAATAAGGATAAGAATAACCACTCCCTCAAAAGGTTCTTTTGGTGAATGACAACCTAGAATGTGCTTGGTTTTATTTACACACATGTGTATATCTAATGTATGATGACTGCTCACTTGCTCCTTTTTGACCCTCCTTTGCCCTTAGGAATGGCCACATTTTTTTTTCTCCCATGTTGTCCCAAGTCCAGCTCTAGAAATTAAATGCTCCTATAACTTCCTGATCACAGATAGTTTAGCTGTATACATTTTACATCAGATAGAGGACTAGCAGTATTTGAGTAACTATCTTTTCCATAGTTGTATCGCTAATGGTGAGGTTATAACTCATCGTGGTGACTGGGCTCTATCTGACTTGCTCTGAGGACTCTGCATGTCTCCACTCTGTACCCTTCTGTGCTGATCTAGGATTTAGCTGTCAAGGGGCCATGTCATGCTCCAGACCAGCCATTGCTCCAGGAGCCCCTCACTCATAATCATCACAGAATCCATCTGAGAAATGATCACAAAATCTGTTCAAGAAATGGATCATTCAGAAAGCAAAGAGAAACTTGCAGCCACTCATTTCAACTTGAGCAAAACAAGGTTTTAAACACACACACACACACACACACACACACCACACCAACTTTTATTTTATCAGAAAGAAGGCACATTTTCTCTTTTGAGTAGTATTGCAAGAGCAAAGTATTGCCCAGCTGTTGGTTAAACAGTTCTCTGTTAGGCATACTTGAAACTCACTGGCAGACTGCTTTGCCAATTCATGTAATTTTGAATATCTGTTACATAATTCTCCCATGTTCCTAGATGGTCTAGTAAAGGGGACTGAATCTCTGTCCCACATTTTTTTAGATGAGGGAATTGCAATCCAGAAAGTGTAAGCAATCAAAGGTCGGAGGCAGGTTAACAGGTGCTGAAATCCTGTCTTTGAGTCCTAGGACATCAAAGATTCTTGGCAGTCTCCACTGCAGTGCTTCTTCCCCCCAGGGGAAGAGGAGATGTTTTTATTTTAAAACGGATCAACTGAAGTATAATCACACAGCAGGCAATTCACCCATTTAAAATGTACGACTCAGTGGCTTTTAGCATATTTCCAGAGATGCACATCCATCACCACAATGAATTTTAGAACATTTTCATTAAACCGAAAAGGTCCTTAACACCTCTAAGCTTCACCGCCCCAAATATCTGTCCTCCCCAGACCTAAGCAACCATGAATCTATTTTGTCTCCAGGCACTTGCCTCTTCTGGACATTTCATATAAATGTAATTATGTTTCTTTCACTTAACATGATATTTTTAATGTCCATCCCTGTTGTGGCATGAAGCAGAGTTTCATTACTCTTCACAGCTGAATAATATTCTATTGTATAAACATAGTCCACTTTGTTCATCCATTCGTGAATGAATGGGTTGAATTGTTTCCACTTCTCAGCTATTTTAAATAATGCCACTATGAACATTCATGTACAAGTTTTTGTGTGGATGTATGTATTTTTTTCTTTTGAGGGTATAGCTGTGAGTGGACTTGTTGGATCATACGGCAACTGTATGTTGAACCATCTGAGGAACTGTCAGACCATAATCAAGGTGGCTGTACCATAGTATGTTCCCACAAGCAGTGTATGAAGGTTCTAATTTCTCCACATCAGTGACTGCTGTTATCTGTCGTTTTTATTATAGCATGTCATAGTGGGTGTGAAGTGGTATCTTGGGGTTTTTATTTGAATTTCCTGGATAGCTAAAGAGGTTGAGCATGTGCTTATGGGCCATTTGTTTATCTTCTTTGGAGAAAATCTATTCAGATGCTTCCTTTAGGTGTCTGTTCCATTTCCCAGTGAAGCCACCTGGTTCTGGGCTTTTCTTTGGGGGAAGCTTTTGATTACTAATTCAGTCTTTCACTATATATCTATCCAGATTGTCTATTTATTCTTGAGTCAATTTGGCAACCTGTCTTTCTAGGAATTGGTCCATCTCATCTAGTTATCTAATTTGCTGTCATCAGATGTCATAATATTCCCCCACGATTCTTTTCATTTCTGTAAGGTCAATGTGGGAATATGGTTTTAAGTTCCTACTTCAAAAGCACAGTGTGTTTGAAGTTCATGCTTTATTGTAAAAAAAAAAAAAAAAGTCCTAGGAATAGATCCATCCTAATACAAAAGTACTATTTACATTATTTACTACTGAGTAACAATGAATTACTAGAGTGAGTTCCCCATATTTATGCTCTCCTTTCACTACCCTCCTCTCCAAGCAATGTGTGTGTAGCCCAGCTTAGGATAAGCATGACAAGATAAATTCTCATCAGGGAGAGACTCCCATCTTTTCCCAGGACAGCCTGTCTGTTCTAATTGTGCTAAGGTTCTAATTCCCAAGGTTTCACAGTGGACTCAAGGCATGGAAAAACAGGATCAGAGAGTTTACAGATTTCATTGTACTGATCAATCCATAAAGCATCCCTGTACTGTCACAAGAGAGAGGAAGGAGCTTGCTTTGTTAATGTGCGTGTGCAAGTGTGTGTGTGTGTGTGTGCGTTGGGGGCGGGGAGGTCTGTGTGTCTGTTCTCTGGGGTAGATGGCAGTACAGGGATCTTGGCAGTCTTCTGTCTCTGGAATACTAACACCAAAAACCAAATAGCCGAAATGCAATCTTTTTTTCTCAAATGAACACAAAAGAAGAGTAGTATTAACAAAGCTGTATTTCAGATCTTTTACTTTAAAGTGAGTCCTCTTTCTTTTATTTCAATAATGGAGAACTTCACCAACATTCAGATGTTCCTTGCTATACAAAAGAAAATAAAACCCAAAAATTTAACTGTATTTTTATAAAAAAAGTAGTGATCTTTATAATGTATGGTAAACAAAGTGACATTCACATAAACCTAAGATGATGTGTGGTTTTTTTTTAAAGACTTTATTTATTTGACAGACAGAAACACAGCCAGAGAGGGAACACAAGCAGGGCGAGCGAGAGAGGGAGAAGCAGGCCTCCCGCCGAGCAGGGAGCCCGATGTGGAACTCGATCCCGGGTCTCCGGGATCATGACCTGAGCCGAAGGCAGTCGTCCAACCAATTGAGCCACCCAGGCGCCCCCTAAGATGATATTTTAATGAATACATTAACTGTAACATTTTTCCTTATAATTAATCACTTGAATGAATGATAAATTAATCATTCAGCATTGATTCCTATAAAGATGATTATTTTTAACTCATGTGTTAAATTAATCAGAATAAAAAATAACCTATTTCTCCTTCTTTATTTTTCCCTAGAAAAGCTGTTCTTAAAGACCACCTGCTATTTAGTGATAAGAATGTTTGGACCGGATCTCATAAAACTGTGAGTATGCCAGCACATCGACCTGGCTCAGTTGTTAGGACGTGGGGGGTAGGAAAGCTGCCATGCACCTGTCCCACTTCCAGCAGGATGTACTCACTGAACAAGGACTCAAGCTTTGTTCCTGTTCTTGTTAGTAGTGGAACATTCAGACCTGACTCAGATCTGTTAACACTCGAGGCAAAGTCTCCCCTTGCATTACAGCGTGGCACCTAGATCGATTTCTCTTCAAGAGCCTTTCGGAAGGAATTTTACCAACAAGTAACCAGATCCTACTTTCCAGACCTAAGCATTTACCCCCTTCTTCTGAGCTGCCCAAAGAGCCCCAGCCTTTCCCTTCTCTCCCTGCTCTGGTCCCAGGCTATGTTCTTCTTAGGTTCTTCTCTTCTTTTCTCCCTTATGGGTTTCCTGGCCCTCTCCACTTCTCTAGCCCCAGCCCATGCCTCTCAGTTTCCCACTTGGGCACCATTATAATCTGTCTGCTTCCTTCTTTCTCTTATGTTTCTTGCTTTTTTGAGATCAGGTGCCCTGAATCAGATACATCATATTCCTTCCTATTCATTTTCTCATCAAGGATCCGTTCATGGCTTTCTTATATTTATAATTAGTTATTTTGCATAATGTAATTAGCTGCCAAACCCACCACCCAAAACTAAGTCTAGGACGTTGATTATAATTTACTCTAACCATCCAGTCCCTCTGTCATTCATTCTCATGCTTTTCTCCATCCAAGTAATAAAGTCTGTGTTCATATTTCTCTTGCTTTCCTTTTTCTGTAGTTTTAGTATCTATGTATGTATACTTATGTTAATATATATTACATTAAACTTTTATGTTTATGCTTATATATGTAAGATATGTTTCTTTATAAATAATTTTAATAAATATATGTAATATATAAATATATACAATATATTAATAAGTATATATAAGAAGTATATGTCAATAAAATATAGAAAAATAATCTTAATTGAATATTAATGGATTAATATCTTAATGACTAATTATTATAATTAATGATAACATAATTAAGAAAATAATTAGAATTGTACTGTATTTCTTATATATTTCTATATAACATATTTTAGTTATTTCTTTAATTTATGGAGGGGGTATCACATTATATATAATCTTTTGGGACCTACCACTTAGATTTATATGTCTAAGTTTCATCCATAACATAACCGAGTGTTGTTGCTGTAGTCCATTCTGACTATATAGAATATTGTGTTTCTACAAGAGTCTGTTCCTTCATTCTCCCACTGATAGGTTTTTGGGTTGTGTACTGGTTTTCTTTCTTGTGAATGGTATTATGATGAATATTCTTATGTAGTTCCTCTTTTATATGCCATTAGCCTCAAAGCAGAAAGGCTTGGAAGCATCATTCCCCACAACTAGGTAGCCTAGAGATGCAGAATTTTAAGGACAAGAGGAACTTAAAATCATATAGTCCATAGTGGTCATCAGTGCTCATATGCTGTGTGCCTGCCTCTATCAATATGTACCTCACTCTATTATGGTAAATGATTTCTAATGAACCCTGGACTGTGAGTATTTGGGCAGGGATGCTTTCTTTTTAACTCATACTTCTATTACTGTCCCTGCCTCCTAACTGGATTCTAGGCTTACAGGCCTTCCATTCTAGAATCCACATTCCAGTGGGCCAAAATAGCTTTTAAATGCCAAACTAATATGGCACAAACATGAAATTCTTCAGTCTTCACACGTTTCATGGGATTCCTTAGTGACATACACAGGGGTACTTATAAATCAGTCCCTGAGGACGTTTTCAGATTCATCCTTCCACACTCCAAACCACTTGTAATTCCTCACACACACCAAGAGCTTTTGGCCTCAGGACATTTGCATAAGATGCTCCCCCTTGTTGACTCATCAGAAACCTCTACTTTGGGCAAATTCTACCTCTTAGACCTCAGCCCCAAGGTCACTTCCTCTGGAAGCTTTTCTGACCCTCTGCAGGCTAAGACAGGGGACATTTCCACCACTGCCGCCACCACCACCACCACCACCACCACCACCACCACCACACACACACACACACACTCACTCACTCACTCACTCACTCACTCACTCCTGGGACCCCGTGTAAGCCCCTAGAACAGCACTTACTCTATCTTTGTATAATTTCATTCTCCATGGACTTTTCTGAGTCACTAACTAGATTGAAAGCCCTCTGAGAGCCAGGACTGCATTTTATTCATCTCTGCATCTCCAGGTACTTAGTAAAATACTGAATATGTGGAAGGAAGGAAAAGAGGAAGGGAGGAGAAGAAAGAGAGGGCTTTATATCTTCAGGCCTTGGTGCTATATTTGAGTCTTCAATATATACTGAAGGCCCTCCATAAATGCTTGTAGAATTAATTATTTTAAAAGAACAAAAATATTACTAGATGAGCTATGACTAGACTGCTCCAAAGAAATTGCTTGAACATATTAAAACAGAAAAAGAAAACCCTTTTAGCCTATTCATTGAATCTCCTTATATACCTAGTATGAGGCAAATGCTCTGGGGGAAATAACAGTTTGACCAGAGAGGTTCTGCTGGGCCTAGATCAGGGAACCAGAGAGGTTGGTGGGAAAAAGTCACAGAAGTGAAAGAGGGCAGTTCATGCAGAGACCTAAAAGGGGGAGCCAGAGGGCTGTGGCCTGGGTTGGTTGAGAAACCCATTGCTCTTCTGTAGGTGGCTGGAGAATGGCAAGTGCAAGAGACATTTAAGCACGAGGATAAGAGAGGGCAGACACACACTATACTAGGTGCTACAGATGTGAACTGTACAGGGGACGTCCCCGCCTTAAATGACAACAAATGAGTACAAGATGTTAGAGAAGAATGGTCCCAGCAAACCACCAAAAGAGGGGTATGCCCTGAGTAGGTGGCAGGGAGGGGAGGACATTTTTTCCTTTGAGATGACTCAAAGTACTAAGATAACTTCTCATTCATATGGGGTGAGCCATTTGAAGAAAGACAAATGTAGTTAATCCTCCCTTTTCATGGTTCTGTCCACAATTAGTTTGATTTGTGAGTAATTTTCCAGAACCCATATTAGTTGTTTGCTGATAGACCTTTCTTCTCTTATAGCGTGCTCTTCTTACAACCTGTTTTAATCAATCATGTACAGTTTTGGTTGATATAGGTGCTAAATGACAACCTTATGATTTAGTTTTACCTGAATTTCAGGCTTCCAGTATTAAATGTGTTTCCTAACCCAGAGGGCATCCCACATCATTATTTCATACCAGTCAATTCTCAATGATTCATGAACTAATTATTCAGCAATTATATTTCCTGCCCATCGGCAAGCCACAGGATGTTTTCGGGAAGTGGGACACCTGAGCACTCAGGCAGTCCTCCAAGAACGTGGCTCATGCAGGGAGGGGCTACTTCTAGCAGTGGCCAATCTTAGCCAGTGACCACATGTGCTGGGTCCTCCTCACCTGGTTTTGACCTCCATCGTGCCATTTGTTGCCATAGCAAGCCTTGTCTTCTGTACATCTCACCTTGCTTCCTGGGATTTATTTATGCTTTCCTCTAAAGCATAAACTCTTGTATTCCAAACCTAGGAACTCTCAGAGGTCAGAAGAGGCCTAAATTACTAACATTTTTTTTTTAAGATTTTATTTATTTGACAGAGAGAAACACAGCGAGAGAGGGAACACAAGCAGGGGGAGTGAGAGAGGGAGAAGCAGACTTCCCGCCAAGGAGGGAGCCCGATGTGGGACTCAATCCCAGGTCTCCAAGATCATGACAAGGCAGTCGCTTAACCAACTGAGCCACCCAGGTGCCCTAATTACTAACATTTTTTAGAAGAAAATGTTTAACAGGGTTTATAACATAGTACACCTTAAATGTAATTCATGTATTTTCTAGACACCAAAAATACAAAGCAATATCCGTGCCATTCACAATATAATTACAGCAGTCCCCCCTTATCCAGAAGAAGTACATTCCAAGGACCTCCAATGAATGCCCAAAACCAGATAGTACTGAACTACATATACCATTTTTTCCTACACATACATCCCCGTGATAAAGATTAATTTATAAATTAGGCATAGAAAATGATAACAAAAATAAAATAATAGAACAGTTACAACAATACACTGTAATATAAGTTAAATAAATGTGGTCTCTGTCTCTCTCTGTCTCTCTCTCTGTCTCTGTCTCTGAAAATATTTATTGCACTGTACTCACGCTTCTTCTTGTGATGATGTGAGATGATAAAATGCCTACGTGATGAGATGAAGTGAGCTGTATGACAAGGCATTGTGATATAGTGTTAGGCTACTTTTTTTTTCATTATGTTCAGTTAGCCGACATATAGTATATTGTAAGTTTTTGTTGTCATGTTCAGCGATTCATTAGTTATGTATAACACTCAGTGCTCATCCCAACACATGCCCTCCTTAATACCCATCACCCAGGGATGCCTGGGTGACTCAGTGAGTTAAGCATCTGCCTTCAGCTCTGGTCATGATCCCAGGTTTCTCCCTTTGCCTGCTGCTCCTCCTTCTTGTGCTCTCTCTCTTTCTCTCTCTCTGACAAATAAATAAAATCATTTTTAAAAAATCCCCATCACCCAATCACCTCTCCTCCCACCCCTTCCTTCTGTAACCCTCAGTTTGTTTATTGGAATCCAGAGTCTCTCATGGTTTGTCTCCCTCTCTGATTTCTTCCCATTCAGTTTTCCCTCCCTTCCCTCTGTCCTCTGCTCTATTCCTTATGTTCCACGTATGAGTGAAACCATATGATAATTGTCTGTCTCTGTTTGACTTATTTCACTTAGCATAATCCCCTCCATTTCCATCCATGTCAATGCAAATGGTGGGTACTCATCCTTTCTGATGGCTGAATAATATCCCCTTGTGTATAAGAAGCACATCTTTACCCATTAGTCTGTTGAAGGATTCTCAGTTCCTTCCACAGTTTGGCTGTTGTGGACATTCCTGCTATGAATATTGAGGTGCATGTGCTACTCTTGACCTTCAGACGATATGTTAGAAAGAGAATCATCAGCTTCCAGACCACAGTTGACCACTGGTCACTGAAAGTATGGAAAGCAAAACCACAGATAAGAGGGAGACGACTGTACAAGATGTAGAGTAATGAAAAAATTAATAGTGTGCTATGGGTGTGGTCTGGAAATGGGAAAAAAGTATTAAGTTCATGAGGAAGATCTTTCAGTGCTGTAATCTCTGTGACTATATATTAATATTTAAACTTTCTTTGAAAGTGATGTCAGAGTCTAAATTTGAGAACTTTCATGTGTGGGAAGTCCTGTCCTCACTCCCTGCCATAGGCTATTACGCTCAGTCTCTGTTAACCCCTGACTTGCTCCCTTCTTTTGATTTATGGTTGTGATTATCCTCATTGCCTTCATTCTACCATGATCCTAATTAAACTTGTTAATTAGCTCTGCCAAATATGTTGATACCTCCTCCCCCACCACATGCCTCATTCCTAGATACCTCTGTACCAGTAAGGGTAGTAAAAGGAAGTGAATTAAATATAACTATTTTGGTCTTTTTGCTGCTATAGGAAAATAATGTTGGGTGGGAATGGTTATTATGAATTTGGAGATTTCCTAATGGTTTCACATTTTATGAGTCACTTGAGCTTTCTGTCCCATAGCTGGTGAAGACCACATACGCTACTTTGCCACTTCTTTGCATCTTGTACATTCTAGTGGTCTTACACTTGTCTGGATTTATGAGGCTCAGCATTTTCTAATCTTGTCTGAAGGACCATTTCTCACTTTCAGTGTTTTGATGATGAAGCTCTGATCTTAGAGGACTCTGGGAAGAATACCACATACCTACTTCTCTATTCCAGTTTCTCAGTATAGAGACATCAGCCTCACTCTCTGACTATGAGGACCCCATTTCCACTCCAATTATCAAGTACACTTACTTGAAATTGTGCTGTATTTGCAGAGAAAATGAATAGGTCTTGGATATTATATGGTTATTTGGGTGGTCCTAGAATACCACAGATGGGATATTGGCTGTAGGTTAAAAAAAAAAAAAAAAAGGTTAATCAGAGCCCTATTTATCACCGTCCTGAGCCCACTAAATATTATACCCCCATAAAGACAGCAGTCATCAGTTAAATAAATGAACCATTAAGTTGAGAACAGATGTGTGAAAACAGCTACCCTCTCCTGATTTACTGACCCTTAGTAGACATTAGTTTGCTAATGGACTTTATCTGCCATATACAGCTTGCCCCACAACTTAGAAGATGTGGCCTCCTTTTATACTTTACGTTACCTTTCCCTCAACCTCTCATGAAGGAGCCCTGGGGCCAAGCAGAGGACTCTTATTTCCTTCTTAACACAGGTACTCACAAAAAATTAAGAAGCCATCTTGCCAGAGATGGAATCAGGACTTGGAAGCCACCAGGAACACAAAGGTGCTTATTATCCCCCAGGTTTCCTCACTGCATGTACTGGGTTTTGACCCCTGAACCCAGTCCTATAGTTCAGCTTTCCAACTGCTAGTCCACATGGCAGAAAATGACATTACAGCCCCAAATCACTATAGCTCCTATTATTCTGGGAACAGCCCAGAATGAAATTGAACTCTTCAGTACTAATTTTAAATTTCCATAAGAGAGAATCTGACTGATCCTACTTATCCAATGAGGTCCAACCAACTGGCCACAAGACAGGGAATATGAACACAGTTGCTGGGAACCTGCCCCTGTGAGTGAAGGGGGACAGTTAAACCGAAAAGTGTCTTCTAAAATCTAGATCTGTTTTTCTGAGATTAGTCTCTAGATATTACCAACCTGTATTTGGGGATTCTTTTTGTTGTTGTTTTGGTTTGGTTTGGTTTGCGTTTGAGTCAATGATTTCCTTAGAAATGTTACTAAAAATCCATACTCTATTTGTTCCTTCATTTGAAGCAGCACATTATTCTCATTCTTCTTGGGAAGAAAAGTTTGGGGAGTGTCAGGTGGAAAATGGATATGGAAGGTTGGTTTTAGCCCCTTCAAACCAATGAGCATGACGCTGCCAACAAGATATAAACCAAAATGTTTGAAGAACACTTTCCTTACACCATCCTTGGGTGGGAAGGAAGTCAACTGTATTGTATTTTCTTCCAAAAGAAATATATTTTAAAGGGAAAGAAATTTGGATTATGTCTCAAAAATAATTTTAGGTGTTTAAGGCTTTATTACATATGATTTTTTCCCTCAAATTAGACCCCTGTCCATTTTCCCTTCCCAGTTTTATTTGTGGCTTCTCCTGAAAAGAATCACAGTGCCCATGAGAGGCTGACCACCGCTCAGTGCTGTCCATGCCCCCTTCCCGCCTCAGGACTTAGTCTACACATAGGAGAACACAGCAGGAGACCATTATGATCTGGCAGCTGCATGGGGCTGGACTCGAACACCTTGCTAGAGTCCATTCTGGGGATTTACCTTCCTTTGAAATAGGTTCTATTTCCTAATGCCTGAGAGATCTTAAGTAGCCTTTGTTTTGTCCCATTTCCCTCCAGGCTTAGCGCAAAGATGAATGCTGATATGGTGTGTCATACCCTGGAGTTTTGTAAGCAGGACCCTGGCCAACCATTGTGTCATCTCTACCCACTTCCCAAGGTGAGTGGGTTTTCACTTCAAATGTCAGATTATGGTAACATGCAAGCCCTTTGAAAATGTTGTAAAGGGAGGTTCAGCTACACTGGCCCAGCGGTTTGGGAACAGAGAGAGGCAATATGACATTTTCAATGACATCGTGTGAAATAATATTGCCCAGTTTTAACCTAGTCACTCCCCCACCCATGCTACTGAAGAATGTCTTTCCTATTTACCTATCATGGACTGTAATCTAGAGCTGGGCTTCCGTTAAGTGGGAAATCTGATCAGCCAAGAAGAGAAGAGGTTAAATTTCTCTCTACCACTTAAAAATCAAGCAGGTCACTTTTATAGAAAAATAAGTTTGCCCAGGCCTTTCCTTGGATAAGTCCTGAAAGTCCCACATCCTGGGAGAATGCCAGCCGTTGGTCAGTCTAGTGTGAACCTTACTGTTCTCGCCCATAAAATGGATATAATAAAATGCCTAAAATACTGCCTTCATAGGTTTGTTGTGGGAAGTAAGTGAGCTAATACACCTGAAATGCTCAATACCTGCTACATAAAAAAGTATTAAAAATTTTTTTAAAAAATTAAAAAAAATAAAAAAGTATTAATAAAAGTGGTAGCTGGTATTATTATTATCAATGTCATTATTATTCAGAAATAACTTCAGAACACCTTGTGTGCATTATATCATGTTGGATAATTTTCAGCTGGAAGGCAGCAGACAGGACTGCAAATGCTGACAAAATTCTCAGCTCACATTCTGAGTGAGAGTATAATATTAAACAAAGTTAGGCTTCAAAATATTGATTTTTTCAGAAGTTTCCTATAAAAATAAAATAAAATAGAAAAGAAAAGAAAATTCTATGCCTCTATTCCAGAATTGTGGTTTTCTGGTTTATATGTAATTTCCTTTTTATTCTAATTGAAATAAATTCAGTCTAACACTTTGTGGCCTAACCAATGAGCATGACGCTGCCAACCAACAGCATTAAATATCAGAAGCCTGTCCGTTGGGAAGGAAGAAAGGTGCCAATACCTGGAGTATAAGCTCATATGATGTTTCCTACGTCACTGACTACCAGTTACATTTCCCCAAATTCAACCTGAGAAGCTTGGGAATCCACTAGTTTCTAGAAGGGATAGGCACTTTCAATTAAAAAAAAATGTTTTCATGTGTTCAAATAGCATTGAAATGGTACCATAATAATTCAGTATTTGATAACGCACAGAGAAAATGTGACTCTATGTACAAAGGTGAATGATACGGGTTTTTTGTCATTTCCGTAAATAACATCACCATATATATATATATATATCACACCCACAGTTATGCATAGTCACAAAATGTTCAACTTTAAACTATCCCATGTAAAATGACATTCTTTATTTCATACCTTATGGAGTTTAGACTCAGAATACCATTTTCTTGTCTTCCTATCACAATACCCTTTGCAGTTCCTAACTCGGGATGATTCTAGCCAGCCTAGCTGGCTGGGAGGGAGTGGGAGGATTTCACCCTAGAAATGTTCAGGGCATGCTCCCTGCTCAGCTTGACATTCCCCCAATTGTTGTTCTGGACCTTCATCCTCAAATCCCCATCACCAGCTTCCATCCCTACAAGTGCCCCAGAGAAGAGGGGCAGTTGGTGCAAACATAGACAGCTTCACTCTCTTCTGCCTCCAAGATTTCTTTGATGGTAACACCTGATAGTTACTGAGGACACCCTGTCCTACATGGTGCTGTGCTTACTGGTCACCTTATGTGGCTCCCCCAGACATTCCAGGATGGAGATACCATTGTTCATTATGACCCCCTTTTAAATGTCGCAGAAATGGGGGTAAAGAGGTTATATAAATTGCTGAAGGTCACTCCCTTAGGAGAGAACAGAACTGGGATTCATATCCCTAGCCTGCTGAGAGTGGTTGGTTAATCTCTTATCCATTGTCAGTGTTTCTGAAAATCCTTCACAGAACAGTGTCTGGTTGCTGAATTCCCACCACCACAAATAACCACTGTCAAAATGTTGGATGTTTTGTTTTTAATTTTTAAATAAATTATTACTATTTATTGATTTTTTGAGAGCTATGATAATGTATATGTAATTTTTTATCCTACTTTCCTCCTTAACATTACACTTTGAGCAGGTGTTTTTTTAAATGGTATATATCAGACCTTCTTTTCATTTCCATGACACATGAATTACACCTACAAAGCAAATGTCAATTAGTGTAGAATTACCTACCTACTAAAGATATAAATAATTTCCAGCCTGTGCCAGAAGTGTCCCTTGTGACTGTCCCAGTCGAAGGTATTGATTTCCTTCCTGTACCCCCCCCAGTATAGCCACTGTTCTAAAGTCTGTCACCACAGATTAGTTCATTCATATAAAGTTCTCTTCTTGAATGTCATATAAGTGGAATCAGACAACATGGTCTTCTCCATGTCTAGCTTCTTTTGGCTGTGAGGGTCATTGTGTTTTGTGTGTGTAATGGTATCATCACGTGAAGGCTTCCCGTAATCATCCTTTGTTGTCCCTCCTGCTCTAGCTTCCTAGTTAGTCCAACCAAATTCTGCTCTTGCCTACTTTTCAAAAAAATTCTCCACACTGATGCCAGAAAGGCCTTTCTACAAGGTAAATTTTATCTTGGCACTCCACCTCAATGCCTTCATATAGAAATCAATTTCTCCGTCATCCTTCAACTGGGTGAGCTTCCTGTCCTTCAGATCTTCAGGGAGTCCATCCCTGACTCATCCTATAGACTCCTCTTATTGAAGCTCTTGTGGGTCCCTCTATGGAACCTGCTTTGTTTTAAATGATAGACCTGGGTGATTGTCTGTCTATCTTCCACTGGGCTGTTCCTCCAGGAGGATTCTGACTTGGTCACCACTGTACGCCCAATGCCTAGGATGCCTCACACATAACAAAGGAGTGTTTGTTGAATGAATAAACAAAGTGCCACTAGCTTCTCCTTTGCATCACTGATGGAAATTCTAATTTCCCTTACTTCATGGACACATTAATTTTCTCAGTACCTAGCTCTGTGTCTAGCTTATGATCACTCTATTGCCTACCCAGTTTCACTTTGCATTTCAGGATTTTTAAAAAGCCTTCCTGGACTTCCACAGTTCTCCTTGTGTACTCCCCGCTGCAGCCAAAATGGAGTGATTGGCTCTTTCTCGAGCTCACCTTAATCTTCCCACCCAGGATGCCTGTCGATACCAGACCCGCCCTTTGAGTTCACATCTCAGTCACTTTCTCTGTATAATAATTCCTAATCCTCTCCAGAAAATATTAACTCTGCTCTCCACCAGCATCATAAATATCTTTTGAAGTACTATTATGTGCCAGTGTTGTTCTCAATGTTTTATGTACATGAATCATTTAATCTTATGAAATAGGTATTGTTCGCATATCATAGGTAAGTACAGCACAAAGATATTAAACTATTAAGTACAGAGATTTTCTTATTAAGATATAAGCTTATCAAGGGGCAGGTCTGTGTCTTGCCCATCTTTGTTGCCTCCATTGTGCCAGGCATGTGTTTGTGTCTGGATAATACAGCCGCACTGCATTTGACATGTGTGATCTCATTTAACGGTGCTCCTACAAGGTGGGAGGTTACTTTACACGTGAAGAAATTCAGACTAGGAGAACTTAAGAGATTACAAAGCTAATAAGTGGCAATGAGAGGATTCGGCCCCAGGTCTGTTTGTCTTTAAAGCCCAAGTTCTACCCTACTGTGCTCTAGGCCTCGATGCTACTCCTGGGTTATAGTTGCTTTCAATTGAACCACTGGTCTTAGGCCAGTAATTTCTCACAAGCAGGAGTCTGCACCCTCAGTGTCCTGCTTTCGTGTGTGTTTCTGATTCTGGTAAAATACAGGTCATGAGACATGAGCCATTGCTGCTGTGAAGTACACACTGCAGGGTGGAGGGAAGAAGGGGTTTCTTCTGCTCCAGGGCGCTGGTGGGCAGAACCCGGCAGTGTAGAGCAATAGGGTCTGACTGCAGTAGGAACAGAAGTAAAAGTGGGACTGTGTTCAGGGACCTTAATAAACTGCCTTGTCATCATCTACGGTGCGGCTGACATTCCAAGCCCACTTTCGACCCGTCCTTTAGCTGCGGCTTGTATCCTTACCTGCCATGTGCTCAGAACGACAAAATGTCATCCATGATTAACTGAAGTGAGAAACGATCCACAATGCTCAGTTGGCACCAGGAGGAGGGGGGGTAGGTAGAGGTGGGAGTGGGGGGCAGTGGAAAGGGGAATAGGACTGGATAGGAAAGGAACAGAAAGAAGAAAATCGTGAACTGCATTGTAAAGACCACTCAGATGGTTTTGTGTTGCCTACTTTGAGGGATTATTTATACCATTCCTATCCTCATTTGCATACAGAACAAGCAGAGCCTGCAACAGGAATGGGCGCACGTGTGTGTCCCTGTACTTAAGCAGCACTCTGACCCTGAAATTTGAATGTGGTACCTCCATGTGTACCAGGTCACCCTTGAGTCGCGTCTTTATTAGATCAGTGTTAGAGAGCACCCATCCGGTCAGGAGCCGAGCCTCCTAGGCTTCATGCAGCTCCCTCCAGGCGCGCCCTGTAACTTGGAACAGACACCCTTCCTAACTACTCCTGAGCTGCAGAGATAGGCTATATTCACAGACATCTTGAAGGCATAGTCAAGACCTACGTGACACCACTTTGATCTACATTAAAAGACAATTATATTCAGAGCATGTACTCTCCCGGAGATAGATTCTCCTTATTTCCCCTGGGGCCTCCAACCCATTTAAAGGGCTGTGAGGCAGAGGGAGGGGGAAATCAAGAGGGCATTTGTTCTAAGATTCCATTCTACCCATTGTGCTTAATCATTGTAAACACCTCGGGTAGGAGAAGGGGCCTCAAGCAAAGGAAGAGAGGTAGCCAGATGTGAGTTCTACATGGAAAAGGAAACACAGACATATTTATCACTGGGTGAGACAGAATGGAAGGGAGGCTGGAAATGGAGAGAAGGGGCAGATTGAAGGGCTTCCAGTGCTTAAGAGTCATTCAAATACTGGAGTAAAAATTCAGCATATTTTGTTATTTATTTCACATAACAAATTTTAGTACTTGAAATCAGTAAAACAGAGTGTTTAATACATTTCAAATACAGAAATTCATAAAACAAGTAAAATGCAAATATACTTCAGTATATATATTCAGTATATATATTCAGTATAATACATTTAATATATATAATACCTATAATATACAAATAAAATATGGCTTCAAAGAAGCGCTACATAAAATAAAGTATAATTGGGGTTAAACATGAAATGAAATGATGATCTTTTTTAAGTCGTCTTAGTCTATCGTGAAGTCATCCTTGAGCTGTGAAAAACTTCCCAGTTATTTCTCATTTGTCTTCATCTTCTATGTCAACTTCCATAAATGGTGTTCTAATGCAGGCACCATATTCATACCAATTTAAAAAATTATTTTAGAATAATAGTAAACTGCTGTGAGGGGACCCATTGCCCTCGGAAAGCAATCTGGACTTTGAAATGCCTTTTCCTGATTGAGTCTGGTTGCTTCGGGAGGGCAGAGCTCTCCAAGGCTGGGTGTGGGAGTGTATGCACACCCAGGGAATTCATGCTTTCTTGGGACCCAAATTACCACAAAGCTGACATAAACAGGCTTGGGAATAAGTTTGTGCTCTTTTTATGAGAAAAGGTCACATGACAAATTCTTGCTGTTCAACTGAGAGATAAATAAACTGATCTCAAGAATTTACTCTCATTTTTTAAAACATTAAGTGTAAAATAAAGTATATAGCGTCTCTTTTAACTGAAGATCTCAGGTAGGAAAGTTTAGGAAAAATTACAAATGGACAGGAAATTGAACATTTTCTAAAATTCATGAATCACTACATTTCATTCCGTGCAGTCAGCTGGGCCGTTCTGTTCCTAATGATGAGCCGAGCTCTGTGCACAGTGCTTTCAGATGTGTGAGCTAATCTTCCCCAAAGTTTTTCAACGAGTTCTATCTTGTCCAATATGGTGTGTGTGTGTGTGTATTTGGGTAAATTTCTCTACTCCATCTCTGTTTAATAAGACTCAAGTCTCTAAAGTCCGCTTTTGTCCTCTCAACATTGTAATTATGACTTGTCTTTTTTGTGTGTGGCATGTCTACAGATAATAAAAATGAATTCAGTGCTCTCAGTTAAACCGAATCTCTGTGTCAAACAAGGAAGAAAAAATTAACTTCCTCTGTCATCATCACTACGCTGGAGCCTCCATGGCTACTGCCATGGACAATTCTAGCAAAATAATAGCTCAAAACTAAAGTAAATGGAAGCATTTCTTCCTATTTGGTTGTCTGGTCAACCTCTCCAGCTTGTATTTGCTCTTCCCCTGTTCTCCACCCTAAATCTGTATAGTACACGAGTGTTTTCTCCCACATACAACCTTAGGGGGAAATAAATAATTAAATAACAACCATTTTTGCAATCATCAGAGTTTCAGGTTAAGGAAATTTCCTTCTTGAATGATGGCTGATCTTCAACTGTGACTTGGCAAACTTAAAAAATCAAATGTTACTTGTGAAGGGAGCATACATGAAAGGAAGAGTAACCTACAATATTGGAAGTTTTCTTTGTGTACTACCTCAGTACTGTGGAAGAGTTAATAAAGTTTTCCACTTTATAAACCCATGTTTGTACCTAGAAGACAAACATATATTTAGTAACTGCAACCAGAAATGGTACTAGGGTCAAAGTGTCTTAGGTGAAATTGATGTGCTTTTAAGGCATAGACAGTCCTTCTTTTATGCTCACAATAGACCTTTACTAAGCTCCTGTTCTGTGACAGTTGTTATACCGAAAGCTGGTCTATGTACTTGTCATACAGCATTTAAAGTCCTACCACACAATCGCAAGCTTATTCTGTTATCCTCATTTTACAGATGAGAAATCAAAATTCAAGCAAATTGCTGATTGTGGAGTTGTTTATCTGACAATGTTTGTAAAGTTCCTATTTAAACTTCTCAGGAAATTTTGAACCATGAGATAAATGATAGGGAGATACAGCCTTCTAGGTATGCAAAGTCAGCTGAAAAAGGAACAGAATATACTGCCTAAAAATAAACCCAAGTGCATTGGAGATTCTTGTTTTTGATAAAAAATAGCATTTCAAATCAGTGGTACAACACTGGATTATTCAACAAATGGATGGAACTAAAGACTAGCCATTTGGAAATAAAATTTAAGCTAAATGTTTATCTATTTCTTACAGCAAAATAAATTCCAAGTGAATTAAAGGTTGAATCATTAGAAATGGAACCATAAATGAAGAAAAACCTGAGCAATTTTAATTGTAATTTGTGATACAGAAGTCATAAAGGGAAATATGAATATATCTGACTAATAAAATACCTGCCAAACAGAGTCAAAAAAAATAGTAAATTAGGAGAATGTTTTTGTAATATGCCACATGAAGAATTATTTTTTCACAATTCAAAGAGCTTTTATAAAATCAAAAAGAAAAAATGAACAAAGTCCACAAACAATTAGTTTGCAGAAAATGAAGATCAAAGGACCAAAAATGTAGGGGGAAATACTAATCGTCTCAGAACTAAAAGAGTGAAAATTAAATGAGATTCCAACCCTCTCTCATGTAGTTTGCCTCCTCAAACTCTTTGAAGGTCATTAAACAAGAAATTATTGCAGAAACAGAAAAGCTTTAAATATCAGAGACCCCTAAATTAAATTGCTCCCTGAAGATTTGAAGGCTTAAAACTCTAACAGAGCTGAGGAAAGAAAGCATTAAGCCCTGTGCTCAGATATACAGCCTACCGTTGAATTTTTCTCTGGGCATTTTGAGGTATCTTAACAGAGATACCATGCAATATTTTGGTGTAAGCCTATGTTTGGAATCTTAGAAACTTTATGTACTTCAACTTGTTTAAAGACTAATTTGGAGGTCATTAAACTCATAGAGATCTTAAAATTTTCAAAATATAGCAGTAATAATGCAAATTTACATTATCCTTTCTGCTAAGGAGAAGAAATTGCATGATTCCAAGAAAGGTACTTATATGGTATTCAAGATTTAAAAATGTTTCTTGCCTACCTTAGAAAAATTAAAATAACATTTCTTTTTTGATAATAGGCTGGTTTTTTTCTCTTAGCTCAAGAAAAGCTAATGACTCTAGTGAATTTGAACAGTTCAAAAAGATATTTCAAATGTTGACTTTTTTTTTTTTTAAGATTTTATTTATTTGACAGAGAAACACAGCCAGAGAGGGAACACAAGCAGGGGGAGTGAGAGAGGGAGAAGCAGGCTTCCCGCCGAGCAGGGAGCCCGATGTGGGACTTGATTCCGGGTCTCCGGGATCATGACCTGAGCCGAAGGCAGTCACTTAACCAACTGAGCCACCCAGGCATCCCTCAAATGTTGACTTTTTAAAAAAATATTTTATTTATTTATTTGACCGAGAGAGACACAGCAAGAGAGGAAACACAAGCAGGGGGAGTGAGAGAGGGAGAAGCAGGCTTCCTGCTGAGCAGGCAGCCCGATGCAGGGCTCAGTCCCAGGGCCCTGGGTTCATGACCTGAGACAGAGGCAACCGTTTAATTGACTGAACCATACAAGCGCCCCTCAAGTTTTAATCAGTGGTCTCCCAATATCCACTCTTGGCCCTTGTCTTCATTTAAATAGTTACCCACATCAGAACTCAGTTCTGTAGTCATTTCCTCTAAGAAGCTTTTTCTGACAACCCAGCTTCCTGGCCTTTAATCAGAACCCCTCCTTCTAGAACGTATTACAATTATAATTAACAATTACCAATAAGCTAAATAATCATACAATTATTATTTACTCTGCTCCTTCTGTTAGGGTATAAATTCCATGAGAACATATAACTGTGCTATTAGTTCCCCCAAGCACACGCTGTTGTGTGTGATTTCCACAGAGCCGAGAACAATTCACTGCACTTATCAATCCCTCAGTAAGTATTTTATGGAATGAACAGTGGATCCAAAGAGGTCCACATCTTGTCCCCAGAACCTGTGAATGTTGTTACATGGCAAAGGGACTTTGCAGATGTGATTAAGTTAAAGATCTATAGATGGGGAAACTATCCTGGATCATCTGGATGAACCCAACGTAATCAAAAGTGTCCTTACAAGAGAGAGGCAGAAAGATCAGAACATGAGAAGAAGATATGGCAAAAGATAGAGGGGTTGGGCCATCAGCCAAGGAGTGGGTGCAGCCACGAGACACCAAAGAGGCAAGAAATGGATTCCCCCCTGGACACTACAACTGTTAGCCCAGCTGACACCTGGTTTTAGCCTCCTAAGACTCATTTTAGACTTCAGACCTCCTCTGGAACTGTGACATTATACATTTGTGGTGTTTGAAGCCACTATGTTTGTGGTAATTTGTTACAACCACAATAGGAAACTAACACAGATTAATTGTGAAACACTGGACAAGACTGATCTAGCAACCTGAATGCCAACAGAGTAACAGATAATAATAACAACAACAGCAACAACAAATAGAATATTATGTTGCAGAACAGTTGGCCTAAACAACCCAAGGATGGAACCACAGTTACCATCTAACTAACCCAGTTATTTGCCAGAAATCATGTGTCTAAAGAGTGGGGCAATATCATGTAATAAGAATAGCCCGTAGAATCTAGCACTGGAGAACTTCTGGGCATGCACAGACTCTAGGGAAGAAACAGTCAAAATGTAACAAGGATTGGTTGTGAAGACTTGGGCAATTCCAGTGCTGCTCTTGGACTTCTCATCTCTAAAGGGGGATAAGGAACTGTTAATTCCTCCATACCTACCCCCCACCCCTGCTTTCAGTATAAAGAGAAGAGCTACAGCATAGTCAATACCTGGTACGGCCCTTGAAGCATCCGAGAACCCTGTATGTGTGCAGGGATGGTGGTGGGGGCAATGGTGGTGAAGTTGATGGATAACATCAGACAAAAGAGCGGAATGAGAGTAGTGCTGTTGAAAACAATGGTTTTTTAAAAGGTGCTATCTGGGGAAAAGGATAAGAATAGTATGTTTAAATATATTAATGATACTGATAGCTCTACAGTGCAGAATTAGCCCAGGAGAAGGAAAGAAGAAAATGTAGTTAAATGGTAAAATGAAGAAGAAATATTCAGTGATAAAAGGGAATACACTTAAAGATAGTGATTTTTTTTTCTTTCCCTCCCTTCCTCCCTCCCTTCTTTTCTTCCTTCCTCCCTTCCTCCCTTCCTTCCTTCCTTCCTCCCTCCCTCCCTCACTCCCTCCCTCCCTCCCTCCCTCCCTCCCTTCCTTCCTTCCTTCCTTCCTTCCTTCCCCTGGAAGAAGAAAGTGGTATGAACTGACTTCATTTTTTTTCCACACAGCTAAGAATCAAATGCCCTTCCGGTGCTGGGCATTGTTGGAACATGAAAATCAAGTTGGGCTTTGGTAGACCTCATCCTAGATATTGGAAAATAGCAGACGAGCAGATCCACCAAAAGGCCACACATGCCAGGATTGCATAAAATCTTACAAGCATAGGTGCTTCCTGCCTTTGTCTTCCTACTTAATAGAAGTCACCTCAGAGCACTTCCCCTCTTCTCTTGGCTCTTCTGGTCTGCCTTACACTGGAGTTTTTATGCGCTTACTGCCTCCAGTGGACGGTCAAGTCCTTGGAGATAGCTTCTGTCAAACCTTGCTCCATTTGTGAATCAACGTATACCATTAAATTTAGGGGTGTGGAAAAAATCTGTCCTAATAAACTTCTAGAAAAGATCCAAGTAGATCAGCGATATTCCCCACTCTCAGACCCTCTGGCGTATGTGCCTCCTCTTCGACAATAAAAAAACACACATCTAAAATCATCATTTCACTTCCCAAAGGGCTTTCTCCTTTATGGGTACCTGTCACTGCTGTCAGGAGTGTGAAGTGAACAAAAGGCACTTTCTGTAATTTTTAAATCTACCTGCTGCTCTAATTGATAGTAGAGAACGCAATTGCTAAAAATTGTTCACCGTAGAAACTCATGCCTAAAAATACTATTTATCTTTACTTCCTTCACTCCTGAGTGTACCAGAATTTAATTATTTAACATCACAAAACCTGAGAAGGTACAATTAATGAATGTCTCTTGTCCAATTCACCAACACTCCTAAAATGTCGGGAGAAATGATACCGAGTTCTGGGGCATTCTCTGTACACTATGTTCTTTTAAGTGTTTCCCCATCATAGACAATACAGTACACTATGCTCTGGCTGAAAGATTTAAATGTTTAGAAAATGCTTTTCTAAATAGTGCTTTTCTAAACAGTGGCTGAAAGTCTTGAATATGCTAATATGTGTTATGTCTCTCTCTCAGAGGAGCTTTTAGTTCCGAGATTTCCCAAACTTTTTCAACTTAAAGCAGCAACAAATTTCTTTTCTAGCACACCTATTAACATTGTTCAGAGGGGGATTAAAAGCACGGGTTTTGTGCGCAGAGGGTATGAACTGAATCTGGACCGTGCCACTTGCTGGCTCTGTGACTTTGGATTTTACCCACTCTAAGATTTGGTCTACCTCATCTGTAAAGTCAGAATAATGGCAATTATTACTTAAGACTTGCTATATTGTATTCTAATTACATTTTATTGCCCATCCTCTGTCCCAGGTTACAAAACCCTTAATGAGAAGAATTATGTCTCATTCACTGTTACATCCCTAGTATATAATTTGCCACACAGGCTAGACAATAGAGTTTGTGGGATGAATGGATAGAATGAATGACTGCACAAAGACGTGACTGACTGAATGACTGTTTCTTTCTGGCTCGTGATCAGTCCAGCGCTGGCTCCTAGGTCTGTAGTTGCCTTTCCACATAGGTGCATAGCTTGTTGGCATGCAGAGCCAGTTCTCTCTCCTGACCCCGTGAGCCCTGTGGTGTGCATTCAATCAACCATCCACCCTCCATGTGAATTCCCTTTGCCATTCCCTGAAGCCCTGCTGAAACCCTGGAGGTCATATTTTCTCACTTGTGTTAAAATTTCAGGCTTACTTTGTCTTAGAAAGCAGTGTGGTCATGGCAGAAAAGGTGTTGGAGTCTAGAGATGAGCACTACCAGCTCTGTCTGCAGAGTGGCTCTGCTTACGTTATGTAACCTCACCGCTTTCCGCTCGGGGAGGTTTTCAGGAGCATTGAAAGACAGCATACATTTTTGTAGGCTGATGTCATAATTACTGTGATTTTTCCAGCTATGCATTGGTGACGTAACACCTAAAAACCATCAATTGCTGTTAACACTAATGTCATGCTTACTATATGCAAAACACTATGCCAAGTGCTGTCTTGTTCATACACACACACAGACACACACACACAGAGGCAGTATTATCATCCCCATTTTGCAGCTGAGGAGAGTGAGTCTTAGAGTGCTTAACTGACTTGCCCAAGGTCCCTCAATTAGTGGATGGTAAAGCTGGGATTCAAACCTGCAAGCACCCTGGAGTCCAAACTCTATTTATTTTATTATTATTTTTTTCCATAACCCAGCCACCCTATCCCTCCCCCCAAACCCCCAGGAACCCTCAGTTTGTTTACTGAGATTAAGAGTCTCTTAGGGTTTGTCTCCCTCCCTGGTCCCATCTTGTTTCATTTTATCCTTCCTTAACCCCAGGACCCCCCTCACCCCACCTCTCAAATTCCTCATATCAGAGAGATCATATGATAATTGTCTTTCTCTGATTGACTTATTTCGCTCAGCATAATACCCTCCAGTTCCATCCACATCGTTGCAAATGGAAGGATTTCATTCTTTCCAAACTCTTTTCCTCTGAAGATTGGTAGTCACTGAACCTCTCTTCTTGTCTTAAGACTTGGGGCTGGCTCTGGTCTGCCTGAACACTGAAGTCATTCTGGACGTGTTCTGCAAACTACTATGGATATACATTACTATGTGCTCTGATAATCAAGAAGGGGTCAACCTTTCCCCTTCTTGTAGCCTTCTGGGACACCATGCCATATTGTCCTTGGGACTTTCCAAATTCTTGAGCAAAAACATACACTCTACATAGCCATGGTTCTTGGGACTCTTAAGCTCCTATGCTGAGGGCTTATCTCTCTGTAAGCCTTTGTGGGTCCTCCTTGGCAATCCATTCATAAGAATGTTCAAGAGACCCTGAAGAAGATTTGTGGCTGGAATAGGATACATTATAACCAGAGGGAGAAAGTAATGAGAAACCAGAAAGGGTTAACCGTAGCAAATTGCAGGATCACATGAACTCTCCAGAACCAAGCCCCTCATTGTTGATGGAGAATCAGCAGATGATTGCTCTAGCTGAGTCCTAAACACCAGTATGGCTTCTGACCAGAAAGCCATACTGTTTGTATCCATAAGTTTGTATCCAGTTCATCATCTATCCCCAAACATTCTCTCCAGCCCCTGATTATAGTTGCCCTCTCCATCTGAAGTCTTAATTTTTTTGGAGGATGCGGAAGTGGTCCTCATACTTCAGAAGTGCTGCCTTCAGCACCAGATTGCCAACAGTGGAAGGTTACCGAGGAGAGAGAGCAGTTATTTTCCTTTGCATGTTGCTAACCATTTGTTCATTTGCCTGTCATCACAACAAGCAAAAAATTAGCTTTTCCAAGTAGCTTTTTTTTAATTTTAAAAGATTTTATTTATTCATCTGGGACAGAGAGATAGAAATACAGACAGACACAGAGAGCATAAGCAGGAGGAGAGGCAGAGGGAGAGGGAGAAGCAGGCTCCCTGCTGAGCCGGGAGCCCCAGTTGGGACTCAATCCCAGGACCCAGAGATCATGACCCGACCCAAGGCAGATGCTTAACCAACCGAGCGACCCAGGTGCCCCTCCAAGTATCTTTGAATCCTTATATCTATTTTCTTTTGGGGACAGAAGATCAGACCTGATATCTAGATTCTCTTTTTTATGTTGATATCCGTGCACTTGAACTGTGGGAGCAAGCAGTGCTCTGGTTGAGCCGGGCCTAACAGTCCTGCCCTCGGCACCATCACATGTGGCTCTATGGGGGTCAGAAGGTAGAGCCCCTGTCACAGGGCTTTCGGTTGGTTGGTTTGGCTTGCTTGTCTTTATCCCTCACTACACATCAGTCTGCTCAGAGAACCAAGCTTGATGAAATGCACATTAGTTCCCTCAAAGGGATCCGAGTGGCCTTTTCTACAAAGACCCTGCTGAGGCCTCTCTCTGCCCATCTCGTTTCTGCTTGCTGTGCTCCTACCTAGTTTATCTCCTTGGCGGCCTGGAAGCCCTGGGAGGGTAGGAACATCTCTTTGCACCAGATCTCCTGGGTTCTCACTATGTCCCTGTGCTGTGAGCATGTTTTTGTGTCTTCAGGAAGAAACAGGGCAATATATATTGAGTTCTTTTTTAAAAGCATGCACTGCCGAACTTGTGCTCATTATTGAAAATATAGAAAACGCAAGAAAGAACCAAAAAGAAAAAGGTGTCACCCCCAATTATTATGGCATATTTCTCTGCAGGATTTTTTTTTCTCTATGTATAACACCTGGTAGCCTGTTTTCCTTGGTTAACATAATATCATACATATTTTCTTTCACTTTTTATTTACGTATCTGTTGAGCGTCTAGTACGTAGCATCGACTACGTTAGGCCCTTTGGGGGCTTGAGCTGGGCTTTAAAATGAAAGGGATATTTCTAAGCAGAGAAGCAGGGGGCACATAATTAAGGCAGAGGGACACCAATGTCATGTTACAGTATTACAGAGAATGAGTTTTAAGCTGATGAGAGCAGCCAAGGGCACCATGATGGAAATTTGCACCCAGATCTAGTTTCTTATAACGACCCTGCCTGAGATGCTTACTTACCAGAGAACTTCCAGGATTTGTGAGACTTTCCAGAAAAAGCCAAAATTGCATTCAAAATTGCTAGGTTTTTAAAGTGAGGATTATAGTGAACTGTTTTGAGGCTGTTATCAGCCAATCAGACTGGACACTAGGTGTGGTGTTGGAGCTCAGTCTATAGATGCCTCTGAGGCCACACCATGGCTTTGGCCCCTTTGTGGACTGATCGTAAGGCAGTCAGGGAGTCCTAGGGAGAGGCTGTATGGCCAGGCCCATGGTGAGGACACTCAGGGGCTCAGGGACATGATTGTTCACCAGCTGGCACATTCGTGTTTCAGTGTGTCACGAAACATACGCTGTACAAGGGCATCCTGGAGACCAGATTGGCTGTGCACTCTCAGACGTCCATGGTCCAGCTACCTCTGACATAAGAGACTGAGTTTGCCATCCTTTGAATTTGAGCTACGGGAGTGTGATTTGGGGGAGAAGCCAGGAGAGGTTTTCAGAGCCAGCATGTAGGGGAAGCTGTGGCTAGCTCCGCCCTCCTCCTTCCTAAAGCACCTGCTGGATAGTTGACTCTAATCCAAGCTCACACTGAGTGGTCACTCTTCCATCCATGTTGAGTCAACATGTCTAAAGTGTACAGAATGGCACAGTGCTCCATAATGGAGGAGGGCATCTCTCCAGGGGTCATGAATATACAATCGAGTCAAGTAGGAATACAAGTCCTGAATATCCATTGGCAGCAATGGCCACATCCCCCAGGAGGCCTCTCCAGCTGACAGCCAGCTTCAGAGTCCAATTCCAGTACCCATTCTTTCTGTTTAAATGCAGGGACAGTGTTCTCAGTTTCCTGGAGTGAGAACTATGGCACTCTCCCATAATCCCAGCTTCCCTGTTGATTTGCGTGAAGGGAAATTTGGGGTTGAAACACAAATTTTCCAACCAACCCATCAGTTATTGAGCTAGGGATTACTGGGGCAGGCCTTGGCCTAGGGCTTTACATGAATGATGTCCTGTCATCCTCACAGCACCCTCATGAGGTAGACATCAGCCCCACATTACAGATGACAAAAATAGGGCTTCCTTGTATATCCAGGAAGTAAGTCTGTGGATACTGAAGGGCTCGGAGTTTAACTTGCTCAAGAACACACAAATGATATGCAGCGGAGCTGGGGTTTGAACCCAGATGTGCAAACCATCACCCAGGCTCTCCTAGGTCTTACAGAGAGTAGCACGAGCAAGAATGTGGCTAGGTCCAGACAGGTGGGGAGGACAAAAGATTTGGGAAGCAGTGCTGGGAGCAAACACTCCCCACCCCCTTCCCCATGGTTCCTTTCCTTCCAAACTGCTCGCAAGTATACAAATATGGAATTCTGTAACAACAGTCATTGGTCATAATCACCTACCTCTTTATACTTGGAATGTGAACTAAGAAGATGCAGCTGGATGTCCTAGACATGGTAGAAAAGAATGGGGAAGTGGAACCAGAAGAGTTGGTGAATGGGAGATGGGGTGTTACTTTGTGTGGGAGCAGTCACCATTCAGGTGAGCTGTTAGCCACCTCCTGCCCTGGGGCTTCCAGATACAAGGAGAAGCTACCTAGAGACCTCCGCATAGCAGAGCAGGTGGGAAGGTAGAAGTTCAGATGGGGTCTCTGCCAGACCTTGGCTTTGCGATATTCACCCAGTTTCTTAGTTTTCCTGCATCTCAATTTGCTCATCTATAAAAAGGTCGTATTTCTCAGAGCTGTTGTGAAAATTAAATAAGATCTTGTTTGCAAAGTACTTAGCCTGGCATCTGGCACAAAGTAAATCCCTTAATAAGGAGTTATTAGCATGAAATTGCCTTCTTGCGAATTATTTTATCACAATTTTATGGAATCATTTCTTTACTGCAAACTTATGGACTTTAAAAATCCTAACTTCAGAAAAGACACAGAAAGAAGAGATGAGATGCAAGCTGTGATGTTGTCTAACTTTGTTTTTATAGGAGCCATGGAAATTTACACTACAGATAGCAAGACAGATTGTGAAGAAATCCCCAGCTGTGGTAAGCAATGGATGAGAAGAATGCCGATGTCCTGCTTGGTGCCTTCATCTAGGCCTTCCCCTGCTCACACACTGCCAATGCCCTGGGCTCCTATAGACCCAAACCTACAACACACCATAGCTGTAGGAAAGTGAAATAGGAGAGCGAACCCCTCCCTGCTTTTTTCTCTTCCCTCTTTCTTGACAGCAGTGTTCCTTGAACTGGGCAGTACTGACCTTTGGGGCTAGTTATTCCTTGGTTGCAGGCATTGTCCTGTCCACTGTAGGGTGTATGGCAATGTTCCTGTCCTCTGCCCACTAGAGGCCAGCAACCACGTCGCCCTTCCCCAGTCATGAGAACCACAAATGCCTCCTGATATTGCCACATGTCCTCTGGCACCCACAGTTGAGGACTGCTACTCCCCAGTAGACCATTTTGGAGGCTCCATCCTTCTGCCCTTCCACTTCCTAAATATGTGACTTCATGCTGAGCCGCAGTTTTCTTATCAGCAAGACAGAGACAGTGGCAGCGTCCCTTTGTCCGAAGCATGGCTGTGAGGACTCAGAGGACGGGTGTGTGTCAGGCGTTGGCGTCATGCTGGAACTTACCTGCACTCAATCAATACCACGTTTAGTTCAAATCAGTTATCATGGAGTCAAGTATTTGACTTAGGCTCTTGATGCAAGTAAGCCCCAACTGAATAGGAAGCGGAAAAGTAAACCTTTAAAGAACAAAGTCCCCCCATGCTAAAGATCCCAGCAGTAAGGACACATTCCTCAGAGGTGAGAATGGCCTTCGCCAGTGGCCTCTTCCTCGTCACCCTGCTCGTCCTTCCCCCGATGCAGTACATTTAAGGTCATCTTGATTTGGCAGTATAGAAATGAGGAGGAAAAGCCCTTGTGACTCAGCTTGCCAGACTTAGCAAATAAAAATAGAGGAGACCAGTTAAATTTGAATTTCAGAGAAACAATGAATAAATTTTTAGTAGAAGTATGTTCAGTGCCATATTGTATCTGGCAACCCCACTCATGGGGGGCATATGGGTTTTGATGTACAAGGCTGGTATGTGGTGAATGGCAATATTCAGGCATTGCTACACAATCAGTTAATCAATCACAACGTCTATGTTGCCAACCATTATTTAATTCAGTGAGTAATTAAAGACCAACAGTAGTGGGTTAGCTAATTGGCCGAAGCCACAGAATAAGGAATTGAAACACCACAGGAAACCCTTGGCCACCTTCAGAACTCTAAACAAAACTGGAGAATAATATGATCCTTCTTTCCTTCTTCTCCACGTGTATCTAAAAGCTTCTTCTCAGGACATCACTAACTCCACCAGCACAAACTGCCTTGGCATTACCTCAAAGGCTAATTAGGATTTTGTGATTTCTCATTTCTGTCATCAGAATTGCAAGCATAATTCATAGGGCCAGATTCCAGTAATTCCTTGTGAGAAGCCAAAAACAAAGAAACAAAGAAACGAACAAACAAAAACTACCAAACAATACAAAACTCCTCAAAAACCTCCTCCAATTTATGTACTTTTTAGATTAAAGCTATCAAGGAAAAAATAATCAGAAAATGCAAATAATTGTCTCTTGAATTGCTGTTCAGAAATTGCTGCTCAGTTATTGGCTGCAATTAGTTACATTATGATGGCTGGTATATAAGAAGCACACAGTAGGTTGCATATCATTTCAGCACAGCCTATCAGACTGGGGAAGGGTGAAGTATTATGGAAAGGAATGTTCCAGAAAATATCTGCATCTCAGTGAGGCCCTAAGAGGCTCCTCATGGATGCTGTAGAAAACTGAGCATCTAAGGGTTTAGAGTACCTGAGTTACAGAATCAATATACTTAATTCTCACAAAAACTCATAAAAAATAGTATATTTTTGTTATCAGCCCCATTTCACAGATGGAAGGACATAGGATCAGATATGTTAAGTAATACACTCATTCCCCCATACCTAGTAAGTGAGAAACCCATCATTTAAATCCAAATCTAGCTACTTACAAGTTCCTACCTTCTCCACTATGCCAATAGCTCTCAACCAGACCTCCTCAGCACTAAATTTCAGGAAGCACCATTCACATCACAGGCTATGTAGGTTAAAATTATGCAGTGCATGACCTGTGCAACTGTACCTGACATCCCTGATGAAAAACCTACCTACTTAATAGAATCATCTTCCCCAGAGCAATTAAACCCAAGTAAAATAATACATAGCAGGGATTGAAAAGCACTTCACCATGCAGAAATTCAACTTCAGTTTGGCTGTGTATATAGAAGAATAGTTGTTCTCTCCTCCTTTGACCTTCTGTTTACCCCATTTTTTTCTTTATTCAACCCCTGTGTATTGTTCTGTTTTCATTTAACATCCTGGTGTGTGGGAAAGCTCAGGATACGAGCAGAAACTGGTTCGAATAGGTTGCTAAATGAAGGTGCTGCGTGGCTCCTGGGCCTAGGGACAGCCCAGGTTGAGACTTTCATTTAAATGGGATTGCATGCCGCCAGGTGCAATATTTTAAAACCGTTGCTGAATCAATAGCAGCCCTCATTTTGCCTCTGTCTAGCAAAGTTCAAATTGAAAGGAAGGGGCTGGCAAACTGCAAGAGAGGAACTCTGCAACATTAATCTGTGTCGGTCTCATTTCTCTTTGCAAGGAAAGGATAAGAGGTTAGTCCTTCCCATGCCGTGTGATGAAAGGACTGGATAATTAAAACCTCTGTCTGTACAGGAGGAGTTGGGGTCAGGGGAGCAGGTGGTCTCTGGGAAAGCTACCCCATCTATTGTCCAAACCCTAGACCCAATTTCTGCACAATGAATGTCAGAGACAGCCACAGCCTTCAGTTGAATCCTGACAGTGAACAGCTGTGCAGTTATAACATTTAATTCTTTTGTACCTCTTGTGCAGTAATTATAAGGCTGTCTGTGTAAATTTTTCTGATGTGTTGGTTACATCACTGTTAAAATCTACCTTAGCGTTAGGTTAATTAAACCGAGGCCTTCAGATTCAAGTAAATATTCAAAGACGTAGCTCAAACATTCAAATGCAACTTGACTTTGAGCTCTGAGTCTCAGAATGTGTATTTCCACACCACCACCAATGTTGCCATGTAATTTCATGCTGGTGTTAGTTTTATGGTATGTCTACAGTGCTCATCTCAACCAGTTACCAGGTCTCTGGACTCAGTCTTCTAAACAACCCTCCTTGGCCTGACCATCCCCCTCCTCCTACCTTACAACAGTGGTTCGCAATCAGTGGCAACTTGGTCCTCCCCACTCTCTCCCGAGGGCATTCGGCAATGTCTGGTAACATTTGCTGGCTGCTGACGTCTGAATGGCTAGGCGTCAGATCCGCTGCTCAGCACCCTACCAGGCACACCACATCCCCACGATGAAGAGCTCTTTAGCCCAAAATAGCACTAGTGCTGAGATTAGCACCCCAGGATCAGGTCTCAGGGTCTTTATCTGCTGACAGGTTTCTCTGCCCCAGCTCGCCTTTTCCAGGCCACACTCTCATCTCCAGGATACCTTCCTAAAATATTAATATGATCCCTCTGCCCTACACCAGCAGTAATCCCCCATGGGTTGGCACACAGTGCAGCATCCTAGGCTAGTCATGGTGTCTCCTTGCCTCCATGGTGCGCCATGTCCTTGTGCTTCGCTGCCCCCCAGCCAGGGCGAAACATTCAGTGACCCCCTGAGATACTCACACCTGCTCACACCCCCATGGCACCTCACGGGTGCTCCCTCTGCAAAGACCCATGCTTTCCCCACTTCCGCGGTCACTCCAGTAACCTGGGACCTTGATGAAACATAGAGTCTGAGTCAGCAGGTCTTCTGTGGAGCCTGAGACTCTGTATCCAGAAGTTCCCAGACAACGTCCACGCTCCTGGTTTGTGATCACACTTTCATCAGCAAGGGCCTAGAGCAGTGGTTCTCAAACTTCAGTGAGCATCAGAATGACTTGGAGGCTCTGAAAACACTGATTCCCGGGACCTACCTGGTGGGTCCGGAAATAGGCTTTCCAAGTTAGATCAGTGTGGGGTGCACAGACTGCTCCTGTAGCAAGTCTGGGGACCACATTTGGGGTCACAAAACCTAGAATATCTCTCTTCCCTCCTGCCAGCATCTTTCCTATGTGACTTCTGTCTCATCTCCTGCCTCCTTCTGTGGGTTCCTAGATTGCCGCGTTAATGCTGGAACCACTGCAGACATCCCAAAGCATGCTGAGAGCTGAGATACTCACCCCTAACTCCACCAAGCAGTAAGCTTGATGAGGACAAGGATAGCCTCTTCTGTCTCCTTATCTTGCTGCGGATGAGGGCACCAATAAGGATTGTTCCTCCCATTCTAGAAAGTTGAGCAAACATCACAAAGTTTGCTCAACGTTGATTCATAGCGTGAAAATGAGTTTGCTTTGTTCTCCTCTGCCAGGGTCAGTGTATCACCAATGCTATTGATCAACTCATAGCCATCTGAAGGACTCTCCAGGCTGGCAAAAATCACCCATCTCTCCCCATTAGCTGATTTAAGTGCTAGTTCCTAACTTTTTCAACCCTGTTGTCTTTTTCTTTCATCTGAAGAAAATATCATGGAAACCACAATCATTGTGAACATGCCTCTTAGTAAAAAGCCAGGGCTTTTCATCTGTCACACATCTAGAGTCTTATAGAAACTGCTTTCCGAAATCCCTTGTCCCCAAGCTTGAGGAGCTTCATCTGTACACCTCACCTGTCCCCAGGGCACCCCCTGGGAGAGGGGGCTGCCTCCTTCCTTCTTCCCAAGCCCTGGCCATGTCTCTCCTATTAGTGTTGACTTTCTCTCATAATAGGCTGGGATTGTTTTACTGAAATATGTTCTTTATTTCAAATCCTTTCTCAAAGTCCTAAAGTAGAAGGAGGGAGAGGAATGCTGTCGCCCAAGTGGAACAGATCATGGTGGGCCAGACCTTTCAGGGAAGAGGTAGAGCATAGGTGATGGTGGGGGTCACGGGTGGCATGAGGAAGGGGGAGCTGAAGACCAAGGCCCCAGCAAGAATAAAGTCATGGAGACAGAATGAGGATGGAATGCGGGGACAGAAACAAGAGGGCAATTTAGTTAAATGAGATGGCCCAGGTCCTGAAGGAAAGAGGTTCCCAAAATCTAGACTATGGAGCCAGCAGGAGAAGAGGGAGCTTTGCAAGTTACAGGGCTATTCCTTGAAATAAACAACACTTTTTGTTATATTTTTTTCCTCTCCAGAAACATTCCAGAAGTAGTTCTGATGTTTGTTCACTCCCCTTTTTGGCCAAGATCTGCCAGAGGATTAAATCGTACGTATACTGTTTCTACCTCTCTGAGCGCTGGCATGAGATGGCACCGTTGGGTGTCCCTGTTTCTCAATAACTAAAATGATCATCGATATAAAAGACACATTCCTGAATATGAAAGTGTTTGTTGCTCATGTCTCGTATCATGACTTGTGCAGAAACTAAAAGACAAATGAGCTCTGCACCATTTTGGAAATCCACTGCATACCAGTATCTTTGAACTTCAAATCTGACTCACACCCTGGGCTGGTGTGCAACCCGCCAGTGAAACTTCTCCACGGCTTGGTGCACACCTGTGCCACATATGGGGACAGCCCCTCTTTGCTGTGTAAAACACAGATAAGGTCAAGTTTGGTGCCTCGTCACGGGAGGGACTCTGAGCATCTTTAGTCCAAGGCATTCACGAGGCTGGAAAGGGACCAACTTACTTCACAGAGCCCAACCCATTATCTAAAAACTCTGGCTCAGAAATAGATGAACAGTGTTGTCAATACAGAGACATTGTCCCACATTCCCAGGACCTCCGGTGTCTATTTAAATCCCACACCCCAGCTCTCTTCTGAATCCAAGGTTATGCTGGGTATCATCATAATCACTGTCCACAGCATTAAAAGATGGAACGGTGTGCTTAGAGGGACTTTGGATCAAGAGGAAAAATAGCACAGGCTCAATCTTGCACTTGGCCACTTCCCATGTAATGGTGGCTACTGTCCCCTAGTGTATGGTCATTTCTGTGGCTGCCACACGTGGAACGCGCAAACCTGTCCATGTTAGTTCTCACAGCATCTCCACAAAGTCGGGATTGTTATTATTCCATTTCACACTGAAGGATACTGAGTCTTTTTTTTTTTTAAGGATTTCATTTATTTATTTGACAGAAACACAGCCAGAGAGGGAACACAAGCAGGGGGAGTGAGATAGGGAGAAGCAGGCTTCCCGCTGAGCAGGGAGCCCGATGTAGGGCTCGATCCCTGGGCTCCGGGACCATGACCTGAGCCGAAGGCAGATGCTTAATGACTGAGCCACCCAGGTTCCCCTGAAGGATACTAAGTCTTAAGGAGATTACTTCCCCTAGCTACCAGGTGTGTCTCCTCCATCTAGCTCTCTTTGCAAGAGCTTGGATGTGATTCAGCCTGCACATCCAGACTCAGAGGCTATATTCATTTCTTAGGGCGGCTGTAATAATGTACCTAAATAAATTGAGTGGCTCAGAGGAACAGAAATGTATCCTCTCCCCATTCTGGAGGCTGGAAGTCTGAAAGTGAGGTGCTGGTAGGGTTCCTCTGAGACTCTGCTCTCTCCAAGAGTGCCTCTGACTCTCCGGGTCAAATCCTTCCTTGCCTCTTAGCTTCTGGCAGGAGCTGGCAATCCTCGTTGGCACTCTAGTCTCTGCCTCCGGCCCCCTCCACAGCTGTCTTCCCTGTGCATCCGTCTTTTCCTTTTATACAAACACCAGTCATATTGGACCAGGGGCCAGGCTAATGACCTCATCTTAACTTTATAACATCTGCAAAGACCCTGTTTCCAAAAAAGATCGCATTCACAGGGACTCAGGGTTAGAACTTCAACATGACTTCTTGTGAACACAGTTCAACCCATTTGAAAGGGCACTTTTGGGGCATCTGGGTGGCTCAGTTGGTTAAGCGACTGCTTTCAGCTCAGGTCATGATCCTGGAGACCCCGGATCGAGCCCCACATTGGGCTTCCTGCTCGGCGGGAAGCCTGCTTCTCCCTCTCTCAGTCCCCCTGCTTGTGTTCCCTCTCTCACTGTGTTTCTCTCTGTCAAATAAATAAATAAAATAACATAAAATAAAAATAGAAAGGGCACTTTTATTATACTCTTCCATCCTTCATCTCATGAGTTTCATGAGTTTCAAGCCGCTAAACATCTCCTATCTGCTGTGAAAGCTTCTTGAGGGTGGAGGAGACTATCTTCTGACATACAGTCAAAGCCTCTTGGAGATCCAAGAAAAGTTTTAAAACTTTACCTGGTTCATCTGGCACATGAGTTCCCATAAGCCGACTTTTCATGACTAGGGCTGGACGTAGAGACTACCAGGACATGGGGAGTAGAGGGGAAATAGACACAAAAGAAGATGCTAGAAGGCCGAGATGCAGGCAGCTCTCCAGGACCCCAGTCATTTCAACATGCCGGCTCTTACTGAATTGAGACACCTGTCCCCTTCTTGCTGAAAGCATCATTGCATTTTCTATGTCAAACATGGACCAGCAGGACCCAAAGTGACAATTCTTCAATTGAACCACCTTTGAAAAATTGAATTCAAGAGCATCTGTGACCAGGGATTTTCCTGGCACTATTTAAAAGGGAAATTTTTCTTTTATGAAAAGCAGTGTGTTTTTTTCCTCTTTCCAAAAAAATCATTGTGCTTCGAATATAATTTGCACCAGAGCACAATTTTTTCGGTGCTTTATGGTTTACAAAGCACATTTAAATGCAGCCTCATTTATTCTTCAAAACACAGTTGGCTTAGTAATAATAACAATAAGTCAGTTACCTGGCAAGGTCTGTGCACTGGGAGCTCTTGTCAGTGCAGCGCTACAAGGCAGATGACATCATTGGGCCCTTTCTGAAGATGTAAAGTCTTTTGCCCAAGGCCGTGGTACTAGTAATCAATATATCTGACATTTGAACCCAGCAGCCTGGTTGCAAAGCCAGGCTCGGAGCCACTCAGTCGTCTGTCCCCTGACTCTTGGCCCCACTTTTGGATAAGCAACTAGATCCTAGCACATCAGGTGCCTGACCCCTGAAGCACAGTCAGCAGGTGGTAGAGACAAGACCTATCTTTTATTACATTATCCTTAAATAAAATCCCTTCCAGGAGGAATGTTCTTCCTGTTCTGTGCCTCTTCTGCTGCATCCTATTGGGCTAATGCCTTCAAAATACGGTGACTGTGTCCTCACTGTGGGCAGCTTCCTAGCTCCCTGCTCCCAGGCATTTGGCTAACCTTCTGTACCCCAAGCTCACTGGTGCCGGCTCGTGCACCCTGTTCTTCTACAGCCTCTTCCCATCAGACTCCCTCACCACCCACAGCTCTTAGAGGGTGGGGACACCACTTCTTAGTAAACCTTTTATCCTTTTACTTAAACACTTTTGCTTCGAATTAGTAGGGACTCAGTGAAGAAACAAGGAAATAAATAAAGCACTATTTTACTAGAACAAAAATGTGTAGGATATGGGACAACCAAGACTTCTGTTTTGTTTTGTTTTGTGCTGGTCAGAATTCACAGTGCCTCGGCACTATTCTTTATTGCAATGATGTTAAGACCAGAGAGTCCATATGTGTAAACCCACATACAGATCATTTCACATAAAGGCATACAGACTGTCCTAGCCTGTGTTAATTACCTTTAGCTCATCATTCTTTTCTTTCTTTTTTTTTTTTTTACTTGTTCCTTCTTCCCTATGACCTACTCCTTCCACCACATCAGTCCCTGTCCCTGCCACCAGTGTGAGCCTGGGTATGTTCTTTCCTGGTGTCCTCTGCTCTCATTTCATCTTATACAGATGCATCCAACACATCTGCATGCATATGGAACAGACCCATTCCCAGCCCTGGAGTGCTGCCAGGGACTCAAATGTGAGACAGCTACACATGGAAACTGTATTCTCCCTCGTTTTCTTTTGTTGTAATGCTTCTTTTGTTGAGTTATTTCATGAAATAATTTTAGGGAATTTGAACTTGAATAGCTATTCTATTATGTAATAAATAACATTCACCTGCCATTACAGTTGCTCACCGGATCAAGCCTACTAGCTTGACAACTGGCAGTCATAGAGCAGTGACTCTATTGGAAATAGATTTTATATTCATCCTTGAGAAAGTGATTAGCTGTCCCAGCCAACAAGACAAGTGGGTAGAACACTGTGTGCCTGGAAATGTGAAAATCTGAAGAGGTTACATGGATTGGATTTGGGCTGGCTGTAGAAGCAGATACCTGCCTTCTATTTGCCCAGCCCTAGAAATCATCCTCGGAATAACTGTCAACCATTGCACAAAATAATAAAAAGAGCTAGTGTTTTGTGAGTGTTTACCACATGCTTGACGGGGGTCTTTATGCTTCCCATGGAGCAACTCACTTAGTCTTTACAACAGCCCTGGGAAGCAAGTCCTAATATTGGCCCCATTTTACAAATAAGGAAACAGAAGCACAAAAGATTAAATAATCTGTCTAAGGTTATATAGCAAGTAGACAGCAGACCTGGGATTCAAACCCAGAGAGTCTAATTTTAGAAACCAGAGCTATGTTAAGAGGCTTCCCATGACTCTTCTTTCCTACTAGACCATTCTTGACATGCTTTAAAAATCTTTTCTCATCCTTTAAATTTAAACTTAAGATTACTTTCTTCCCTGTATAGCATTAGAAGTGTTTTCACTCTTGGTGAACAACCCTTTATAGCATTTTCTCCATAGCACTGTAGTTGCCTGTTGATAAGTTGCTTGCCCCCCTGAAACTCCTCTAGCACTGGAAATATATCTTATATTCATCCCTAATATCTAACATGGTGTCTGACACACAGCAGGGATTCCAAAAATGCCTGTGGAATGAGTGAATGAATGAATGTATGTTTCAGCATACAACTAGACATCTATAAGGGTACATGAAATATCAGAGTTAGATACAGTTTTGCAGAAGTGATATTAGTAAACATCAACAATATCTTATTACCTTACCTTGAAGCCAGATGTGTTCTGGAATTCAGAATTTCCCAGATTTTAAGAAAATCAGTATATGGTGACCATAGGTCATCTAACACTCTTACTACCTTCTGATCAAGCACATTGATATTTCAGCAGTGAAATGTATAAATATTCACACTAAGTAGGGTAAAGCTAATGAATTGCCTTATATCAGTTCAGATCTAGTTTTACCACCAAATGAATTTTCTGCAAAGTTAAAAAATAAACTCAGTTTTCAGAACTCTTGGGATTGGAGACTATGAATAAGGGATTGTGGTATTTATGTAAATTGCAGTTTATGCTACTTTGGATGATCAGTCTACCATACTGTGTCTAGAATGTATGGTTTGGTTTAGTTACTTTGAACCTTTAAAATAGGCAGATCTTCATCTCTTATTAATTTGCTTCCTTTGTTCATTAATTCATCTGCTTCATTTGTTCATTA
Organism: Spilogale gracilis; assembly: GCA_004023965.1. Taxonomy (NCBI): domain Eukaryota; kingdom Metazoa; phylum Chordata; class Mammalia; order Carnivora; family Mephitidae; genus Spilogale; species Spilogale gracilis. The sequence goes on along the minus strand of PITA01005757.1, from coordinate 20,958 downwards.
ACTTAACAAACTCACAGTTCTAGAGACAACTCACTGTTTCTTCAAACTCCCATCCTCAGGATGGCAAGGGTTGGGGAGAGCTTTGGAGTACTAAGTGGGACCTTTTACCTAGTATCTTTCCCAGGCTGAAAAGACGTGTGTGTGTGTGTGTGTGTGTGTGTGTGTGTGTGTGTGTGTGTGTGTGTGTCTTTCCTCCTTTTCTCACCTAGCAAACTACACTAGCTGTCCAAGAGGTCAAATATGTATATGGGAGGAAACTGCCTAGTCTCATAGGAGAGGCCATCTCCAGAGAAACTTAGGACCTAGACTTCTGGTGGGTCCTCCATCCCAGAGCTAGTTCCATGCTGGCTCTTGCTGAATCCATTTCCTGTGAGGCTCTCACAACTGCTGGAAAACTCTTGATTCAAAAGACCATTTAATAAATTCTGTAAAGGCTCATGTTACTCTTTACATTCTAGGCTCTGAAAATAGCCTCACCCTGCCATATGATGGCACTAGCCTGCTACCCCGTAAGAGATTTTCCTAGAGGGAAAGTAGTGCTTACCATGCAGGAGCTGGGGAAAAGTTTGAAAGTGAGGACACAGAGGGAGAGCCTCCCTTGGGAGGGTCTGTGACTTTAGTGTAAATTTGCTTGATTATCAGTCACATCCGAGTCTTTGGTTTTCCAGGCTCATGAATGGGAGTGAACGTTGCCAGCGCAAGTGCCTCAAGATTCTTAGAGTTAGTGGTTTAAAAGAGTAGATTTTAAGAAAAGACTTCCATCACACAGAATGTGCAAAATGGCATAAATTCAATCTATAGTACTGAGCTCATTGGACCAAAAATGCGGTCTCATTCTTTTCTGGGCATCTCAACATCAATATCCTATCTTCCCTAAAATGTTGATGTAATTGTTTCACTTCCCCATATGGGCCAAATTAATATCAGAGAGAAAATAGTTCTAATTAGGTGGAGAGCAGAGATTGGCAATGTGTGGCTGGCACTCTTCCATACCATGGAGGCACTTCATTTTATTTTTAGAATGGACTTCTATCACATATACTCAACATAGCTGTTGCTGAAATGTCTCTATTTGTTTCCACAAACAGTTTCTTTTTTTCTTAGCTCACCAGCTGTTTTGTTTTCTTTTTTCTAGAACTATAGAAAATTCTGTGCCGTTCAAAGATGTAGATTCAGACAAATATAGCATTTTCCCAGTAAGTATTGTTAAGGGTAACCAGATGTTCACTAAATATTGTATTGCTTTCTACAAATATCTTGCCTTTAATAAGACAGGGCTGAATTCCATTTGAATGTATTAATAATTTGATAATAAGCCATTCCATGATTTTTATGGACTTTTTGGCATCTTAATAGTACATGAACCGTCAGAGTGGGTCTTTAGGCCATAGCTGTGTTTTGTTTCCTGATGCCATTCCCAGCTGGGCATTTCAGTTATCTTGAAAGGTGTTGAGAATTATTTTGGAAATTCTTAAACCTGCATTTAAAGTGTGTGTGTGTGTTGTGTTGACGTGTATGCACATGTTTGATTAAAGAGCAGTAAGGATGTCAGGATGTTCTCTGCAAAAGCAAAGAAGCAGGTGGCATAGGTAGCTCTCCAAAGTTGGTGGGATCTAAGATATGCTACCTGGGAATGGGGGAAATAAAAACATTGTTCAATACTGTGTGACTCTCGATTCTTTCAAATCAAGGATCAAGACCGTCATATAATAAATCCCCATAATTAGCCAACTTTGCTAGAGATTTTTAAATTATCCAATACAATGATTACACATTTGACCAGATAAACCAATTGTTTTGGAGGCCAAGAAGGTTTGTGACTAATAAAGTTCAAAGAGTCGGATGTTCCTGCTGTTTGTGGAAGTGTACACACACACGCACACACACACAGATGAATGTATGCACATGCACATATACATACAACATATATGCACATAAACACAGCTGCGAATGCACACATGCCCACATGCATGCACTCCCGTGCACCCACACACAGGCACACACCCAGCAGCACGCATACACACACACTCATATGCACACACGCTGCCTCCGGGCATTGGCGCTGGGACGCTATCACGTTTCACCTCACACAGCATGTCTCAGCGCATTAATCTTAATTTTCTTTTTTTTTTTTAATATTTTATTTATTTGACAGAGAGAAACACAGCCAGAGAGGGAACACAAGCAGGGGGAGTGAGAGAGGGAGAAGTAGGCTTCCCGCTGAGCAAGGAGCCCAATGTGGGGCTCGATCCCGGGTCTCCGGGATCATGACCTGAGCCGAAAGCAGTCACTTAACCAACTGAGCCACCCAGGCGCCCCTAATCTTAATTTTCTTAGTAACCTCTAGTGTTCCTAGATTGTATTGGAATTAAGAATCGCATATATCAGTACCCCTGGGACAGCTCAGACTGCCCATCCTGTGGATAACCCTTCCTGTGCGTGCTCTTCACTTCCAGACACTGAGGGGCTACCACTGGCGAGGAAGAGACTGCAATGACAGCAACAGGATGGTATACCCGGGCAGAAGGTACGTCTCTGCTTGTCACTGACTTCAGAAATTACCTTCTAAAAAGGAGACAGGAGGCATGATTCCAAGCCCAGCCTAGGGGATTTGTACTTAAAGAGAAAAGGGACCTCTGTATCCCTACTGAAGCAAAGCTCAGTGAAGAAAGAACAGCATTCATTCATCATTGGTCCAGGAAACACTCCTGGAGCACCAGTTCATTGCCCAGCACTCTGCCTTGTGTGGGGTGGTTAACAAAGCAGATGTAGGGCATCCCCTTGCGGAGCTTCCAGTCTAGCGGGAGGAAACACAAGTGGGCGGGTTACGGTGGACCCGTGCCCAGACCCCTGCTCGAGGTCCACAGGCAGGACTAAGGAGTGGGGAGTGAGGCCAGAGCTCCCATGAGCGGACCACGTGTCACCTTTTAGTCCCAGATTGATGTTTAGCCAGACACATCTCAGACTTCAGAAAGTGACCATGCCAGCCTTCCTCTTAGCGGTGACTGTGCAGCTGCAGCATTCCGGTTACCAGGTGTATGGGAGTCTAGAGCAGGATCGTGATGGCCTCACCTATCTAGATAAAGTGGGCTACAGATTCATTCACTCTGCCATTAGCTCCATTCCACAGTACAGTCCATGGATAGAGGCCACCTGAGTGGGTCCACGGTGCTCAGAAAACATCCCCAACTGAGATGATGGCAGAGGCCTAGTGGAGCCTTCTGCATGCCACTGACAATTGTGTGGTACTCCTCCTTGAAGACCTGGTGTCCATCAATGGCACTTCATACGGCACTTGTTCATTCATTCATTCAGCTAACATTCACGGGGCAAGAAATATATGCTGAAGACCAATGTTGATGTTTTCTTCTTAGGCCAGACAACTGGGATATACATGAGGACTCAAACTGTAATGGCATTTGGGTAAGCAACTAGATTCAAATCTAGGCCCCTTTCTCTGACGTTCTGTCCTCCTTAAAAGCCTATTTCCCTTAAACAGTCCTATGGAAGAAGATGACAGTTGAAAGCAACCTTTTTCTGTAAATTGGAATAGGGGTATAGACTCTGATCTCACATGATGGATGGCAGGGATGTAATGAGAGTTGAGGGTCTGTCAGTCACAGCCCCTTGAAGTCACCTGCACTTAACCCCTTTATTCTGTGTTGAGGCAGGTGAAATTAAATGATGAGTGTTGTTAGCAAAGTTTTACAGCAACCCAAACAGCTGTTGGAGAAAACCTCTTGCTGCCACCTCTTTGAGGCAGCCATTTCCTTTCTATTCCACAAAGCTAGTCAGGCAGAGTGTGAATTAGCCTGTAGTTGTCCCGGTATCCACATCTTGAGGCATTAAATGCTGGTGCTCCAGCTCTCTGTGAACATCAGATTTACAACTTTCAGGAAAAGGAAGAAAGGAGGAAGCCCAACAATGGCAGAATACTCCCATTTTGTAGTGTCTTGAGCTATTATATGATTTGAGGGTCCTCCTAAACAAAAAAAACCAGATTACAAATATGAAATCAAGTATGAAAGCAATAAGCTAATTAGAACAATAGAAGAAATCCCAACAAATTCCCGGAGTCTTGGAAATTCAGGTCCCTTAGAAATTGTAGGATGTGCCTTCAGCACCCCTGGCCTCAACCCACCAGATGCCAGGGGCTCTCCCTCCCCCTATTGTCACAACCAAAAATGTCTCTAGACTTTGCCAAATGTGCTTTGGGGCAGGGATGGGGGAAAGCAGCCCCTCTGAGAGTTGCTGCTCTGGAAGCATCAGTGTTTACGGAGTGGAGTCCTCACGGCACTTAGAGCTCCAGCTCAGAGACCGAGGAACACACTCTGACCTTATGTCCCAGTCACTCAGTGGGCCCATCGCGGCTACACTACTGGCCCTCCAGACACTGCCCTGCGTCCTCTGGACCAGAAGGGGGTGGGGGGGAGCTTCTGGATCTGTCCTTATTCCTGCCCCAGCTCCGTAAAGCCCAGCTCACTTATACAGAATGTTGCTGTGTTGAATTAAGGGCTCAAGAGACTTTAATGGGTTTTATCCACTGACTTGCCTTTGTACTCTTACAGCCATTAGGGAAAACCTTAGTGTATGTGCCTCATACATTTAAAAACAAATGGCTAATCTCATCATCTCTCTTTTAAAGGGTGTTGATCCAAAAGATGGAATTCCATATGAGAAGAAGTTCTGTGAAGGTATGAATTGTAGCGTTAATGTGCTTATCACAATAGGGACACTCTTTTCTAGTCTGAGTCACATTGATGAGAACAGACCACCCAAGTGAGGAAGTGCTTGATGCTGTCACTTAACGTTGACTGATTTCCATTTATTTTCATGAAAAATCAGAAAAAAAAAAAAAAGCCATGAAAAAGCTTGTAGAAAATGGAGGCAGAATCTAGAGAAAGCAAACTGAATTTGTCTGACTGTCCCCTTTATGTGGGGATTGGAAACTTGAATGATGACGCCAGAAAAGGCAGCAGGAGAGAGTACAAGTTAACAGAAATATAGCACTTCTCCAAATAAGAAAACAAATAGAGGTGCTCATGTTTCCTTTCTTCACGTCCTCAATACATGCCAAGGAAGACATCTGAGTTTGTGCTGACAGAATCCCTGTGGCAGGCACCTGGGCTAAGATTCATATCTGGGTGACTTGAGGGAGACCTCCAAGTTATAGCCATTGGGGATTTCCCAGAAATAGCTCTGTGTTCTAAATTCCCCAATGCCACAGACATCTGAGTTGCCAGTATTGTTAGGGGAAACCAATATCACCCACATACTACTGAAAGTATATACCTGCTGATACCCAAAGGATCTCAGACAAAGCCCGAACACTGAAAAGCATTTCAGTCATTCATTCATTCCTCCCTTGGGCAGATATTTCCTGAATGCCTATCCCTATTATGTATCAAGGGCTGTACTTGGCTCTCAGTTGTCCTGTGCAGGTGTGATACCATCCTTGCCCTCAATCAACTTAGTCTAATTGTCTTTAAACTCTCAAAGGGGTCAGAGGGGAGTAGAAAATGCACAGATCCAGTGCAGCACATGGGTATTCAGTTTAGAAATGCTTGTTAGATGAGTGAAAGAATTAATGAACAAATGACTAGTAAATAGATAAATAAACTCAGATAGCAGCAAAAGGTCCTGGTGTAAGGATATAGGATCACCGTGGAAAGCCTTTTGGACTTGTCCCATCTCAATCCGTCCTGGATGTCCCGGGCCTTCTTGTCCCCATGTATGTGGCCAAGAGTTAACTGTCACAGAGGCTCGGTATAGGGAACCACTGAAATGAGGCTAGACCATCCTCCAGCATGTTTTGGGGGGCTTCAGGCTAGGGGAAAGAGGCACCTCTCTCTAACTCTGGGAGGTGTCAGTCGATTCTTGCAGCATCTTAAGGGATTTAGAAGAGTACATGCATCACCCATGGGTAGATTAATGTGTAGATGGGCCTCAGAGGCAGATTAGGTGATTCCTAACCTCCAGATAGGGCTTCGCAGAGACCTGTATGTTCATCTCCTGTTAACATCTAGAATTGTCCAGCCACTGCTTTTGTGTATACAGATTAAGGGCTTTAAAAGACCATAACATCTTTGAAAAGTCAAAATGGCTCCATGAGATCACACATTCTTAAAATGAATTCCAACAGAATTCAAGAGAACCATTTCCAAAACCAGAACTTAGCGTGTATTTCTGAGTTCAGAAAAGGTTTGATTCATTGATTCATCCATCACTCACTCGTGAGGCTGCATAGCAGTTTGTTTTATGCTGAGCTTGGAGACACACCTGCATCTGTACAGCTTAGCGAGCAGTTTTGATGGCCCAGAAATCTCATCCAGCTCCTAAATACAATCCTCCTCATTCCCCAACACTTGAAAAGTGACAATGCATCACTGTTGTGATGCTTTGTGCATGGAATACACACCAGGGTATCTACTCTCCAAACCACCCAATCTGTAGGCTCCAAACTACTTGAGTGCGTAAATAATGCAAATAAATTCTGCCACCCAGGTTCACAGCCCAGGGGGATCATTCTGCTGGGAGACTCAGCTGGGGCTCATTTTCACATCTCTCCCGAATGGATCACAGCCTCACAGATGTCTTTGGTAAGTAATTTTGGCAGTAATCATCCCGGATGTGCCAGCCTGTGTGTTTGGTCCCCCCTCCCCGCCTTGCTCTCTCTAAAGCAATGCCAACTCCAGACAGGTGCATATTTCCCTCCTCAGCAAAATCTGGTGTAAAAGGCACAGCCACAGCCATTCCAGCTCAGCTCATTTCAAACAATGTGATAAGAAATGTGAGATGTTGTCATAACAGCCTCATCACAGCAACCATCCTATCCATTAGAGAAGAGGGCTAGTGCCCCTGCCAGGTGGAAAGGACACTCGGGCACAATGAGGAAGCCCTTATCATATGGCCACCTCGGTCTTGCTTCCCTTCTCCCTCTCTATGAACTCTGAAATTCTGATCTGGAGAAATCCAACTACGGGAATTATAATTTCTTCCTTGACCCCTTCTTTTTAGACTAGAGAAATTGAATATACATCTTAACACTCCAACTGAACCTGTCCCAAGTCCCCAAACTGGACAGATATAGACTTCCCTTGTAAAGGGAAGCAAGGAGGGAAACATCTGGGTATTTAAAAAATGCCTATGATCTCAAAAGAGGAGTGCTCTTTAAAAAAATAAAAACTTGCTCTAGGAGACAAAGTGACAGTTTGTACAATATTAGATTCAGGCTTTCAGCAATTGTCGACAGGAGATTGTTCCCATGAAAAAGAAGGAATCTGACATCAGGAAAGACTACTTTGGGGAAAAAGAACAACAATCACTTACAGTGAAAATCCAGCAACAACACTGAAAGCAAGCTGGACAATGCAAAAACCGTGATGAGCAAACCAGTCCTCCAGCTGGGGAAATTCTGGAACTCAGAGAAGAGGCATGAGGGATGGGTTCTGCAGACAGAATAGGAAACCCAGAAAAGAGACTATATCAGGCAGTGAGGAAGTGATGACCAAATAAACAATAAAAGATAACTCTCTTGAGTTGAGGGAATGCTTGTCTTCAACCCTAAGCCCACACTGAGTACGAGGTCCAAGTGTAAAATAGACTCTCTTTATCATGTCTTCCTTTTTTTAAAAAATTCCAAATATGAAGAAAAATCTTGTAATCTTTCTGCCCAACAATAACAAAATCAGGGTACTTACTAGGAGGAAAAACCATTTTGGCCTCAGACTTACCTCTCAATGCTAACTTTTAGAAAATAGTCGAGTGGCCTCGACAGGATTTTGAGAATTGTGTTTCAGAAGTGCTCAGACTGCCAAGATATTGTTTGTTCTTACATGAGGGCCTCTGAAACTTATTCTTAGTTTTTCGAAGATTCAGAAAACATAACAGACATATGCCCTCCTGAGAAAGATTATTTTCAGAAGTATTCCAGATTACTATTCCAAATATTCCAAATATTACTATATTTCAATATATAACGTTTTTAAATGAACACAATGGCAAAAAAAATCCATAAAATTATAAGACAAATGAAAAATAAGAACAATATTTATAACATATAAGACAATATTTAGATCCCCTAATAACAAACACTTCCTACATGTCAATAATAATCTTTTATTTTTTAATAAAAAATAACTAATAAATAGAAACATAGTTTCATCTTTAATAGTAATCAAAGAAACACAAGTTAAAACAATGGAATATCATTTATCATCTGTCAAACAGATAAAGTTTAAGAGGTGATAAAGGCCTCTTTTCAGCAAAGATATGGTAAAATGGACATGTTCTTTCACCAAAAGTGTTTAAGTTGGTAGAACTTCTCTGAAAGGCAATTTGACAATATATATAAAGTGACATGAAAATGTTTGTGGTGGGTTTTTTTTTTAAGATTTTATTTATTTATTTGACAGAGGTCACAAGTAGGCAGAGAGGCAGGCAGAGAAAGAGGAGGAAGCAGGCTCCTTGCTGAGCAGAGAGCCTGATGTGGGCCTCAATCCCAGGACCCTGAGATCATGACCTGAGCCGAAGGCAGAGGCTTTAACCCACTGAGCCACCCAGGCGCCAAAAAATGTTTGTGGTTTTAATCAGTAATTCTGCATCCAGAAGTTTACCTCTAAAACTGATTAGTCATTTGCTCAAGAATCTATATACCTGAGCATTCATCAAAAGAGTTATAAGAGCAAAAATTAGAAAAGAAATTAAAAATTAAAAAACCAGGGATTGGACATGTGAAAATATATCCATAAAATGAAATGTTATGTGGCCACTAATCCACATCATAGATGTATTTCTTAGCAAGAAATATATAAACAATAACGTGTTAGGGGACAAAAATAGGATATAAAATAATATGTATGAACCAGTTCTGTGAATATATAAGTGCAACTGTGTGTGCAAGCAAAGAAAATAATTGGAAGGTTATGGATCATTATGTTAACATGGGTATGTTTGGATTGTAGAACACTGGGTAACATTTTCTCTTAGTTTTCTTCAGTGAATTTGTGCTTCGGATGCGCCAACTATTGTAATCCAACATCTGGGGGACTGTTTTGTTTAGTTTTGAGCAAATAGCTTAAAAACACCAAAGCACTGCTTTCCTTAATATTTGTAAAAGCCCTCCAAGGTAGGTGTGGTTACAACATAGCTCTCCTGTACATACAGATACTCGGAGAGGTTGAGTAGACTGCCTGAGGTCACACAGCTAACAGGTAGAAGATGCACTTCCTTTCAGTGTCGTCTTGAACAAGCCATCTACCCAGAAACTCTGTAAATGATGGTAGGAACAATCTCAGGCAAGGCCATGTATTTCATGATCTAAGGGCTGTGAAAATGGTTTGGACTGTATGTTGGATTCGGTCCCGACAAAAAAGTAGATTGACACGCAGCTTCTGCGGTGCAGTGGCAGCAGCTAACCAGGCTGGTCCGTGTCCTTGTGCGCGTCCTTCTTACCCCACACCTGGGCCTCTCACTTTAGGGTTCTCCTGGAGAGAATGGCTTCTCCCAAACTCTCAGCAGAGCCAGCGGCTCACTCTACAGTGCGCTAAATCTCTGGGGAAGAGAAAGATCCACGGAGAAGCTAGCCCAGCAGTCTGGAGTCCTGACAATTGGGATTTGAATTATAACATTTTTTAATCTTCTAGTTGCAACAACAAATTAAGTGATATACTGCAGCTCAGCATTGTTGGTTTGGGTTGGGGTTACAGGTGTCCCCTGGTTTCTGGAAGTTTGTTTTATGCCACTTTGTTTTTACAGAAAACCTATATTAGCCTGCTTTTCTTGCCAACCAAAAGAAATCTAAAGAAGATGTTCACTTAAAAAAAAAAAGAAAAGAAAAGAAAAAAAAAGCATGGTATAAAAAAATACCATGCTAATGTAGGTCTTTCAGAAAAGCAAAGTGGCCTAACTCAAACTTCCAGAACACTCCCTGTTTAGATAGCCAGGGAAACCTGTATTTCCCACCCTACTCCCTTGTCATTTTTTGCCAGTAAATTGTAGTCTTGAGAAATGACCACAAGAATGGCAATAACATAGAGTTGATGTGGAAGCCAAATTGGGCAGAATGGTACTTGGGATTCATGAGTCTCACCAACATGTTAATAATGCTGTTGGTGGTAGGGACAACACTATAATTTTAGTGGCATTCTGTCACCCTATTTCAAGCCTTTGATGTTCTAGTGTTCTTAAATCTTTGTCTCCTTGGGTTAACATACTTCTCCAGTCACTCCACGCCTGGGCCACTTTTGTGTTGTGCCGTTTATAAAATGGAAATGAGACAAGGATATCAGAGAAGTATCTTGCTTAGAAAGTTAGCACTGAAGGTGAAGCTATATCACCAAGTTATTATCAAAATAATGCCGTACAAACCACCCCAAGTCTCAGGGAATTAAAACAATCCCTGTTTCTTCTCACTCATATATCTGTGGGTTGTCTAGGGTCAGCTATTTAAGCTGGACTCTGTTGGTCTTGGCTCCAAGCTAAAGGGTGGGTCTAGGTCTATACCTCATGTCTCTCATTTCTTGTCTGGGCAATCTATCCAGTAAGTATTCTTTTCCTGGTAGCAATGGAAGTGCAAGAGGACAAGGCCCCCGCAGAAAGAAATACATTTGGTCTATTGTGTCCACCATCAATATATTGGCCAAAGCAAGTCTCATGGTCATGCCCAAGATCAATGGGGAAGCAAGTGTATCTGCCCAAAGTGAGAGAAGGAAGAAAGTAAATATTTGCAGTATTTTTTCCTAATTATAAATTAGAAAAAAGTAAGTTTTTATCTAATTATAAATGTTAAATATTCAAAGGAGAAAAATAAGCAATACAGAAATTATTAAGAAATCATTAAAATTCTCCTTAATCCTACTACCCAGAGAGAATCATTTCAACATTTTGGAATATCAGATTAGCTTTAAAATATTCTCTTAATATTCTTATAGGGGAAAAAAGGAAGATATGAAGTCAGTATTAGACCCAATTTTGAGAAGTAAAAAAAAAAAAAAAATCCCCACCATGTTGAACTTTTCTCATTTTTCCATTCTTTCCCAGAACTCGACCCCCACGAGACACACACACACACACACACACACACACACACACACACACACACACATATTATGTAGTTGCGAGAGAAGCAAATATGCAATTGGCCATTCTCCTTTTTTTCAATTAACACTAATTATAATCATTTTTCCACACTGCTACTTAGTCTTTGTAGTTATTATATTTGCCAATGTTCTAAAATATCCTTTTCAGTATATAAGCCATAATCTACTAAACCATCTGGCCACGACTGGATATTAAGCTGATTCATTTCTGGGCTACTATGGATCGTACTCCTTTAAAAAAAATGCCTCATTTTTCAAAAGTATTATCTATAGAATCTCTTTATTTGTACAGGAAGTCAGTGAATATATGATTACATTGCCTCGCAGACATCCATGACATATGTTGAGCTCTGATATCTCATGTTTTGATTGTTTGGCTTTAATGCTTGTGGCAAGAAAACAAAATATTGCCAGGTACTAATGTGGGACCCACTGTGTACCAAGCCCTGTGATAGGAGGGAATGAATAGAAGGGGATGGAAAGAACCAGGTCTTCAGAAGGCTTCAGGCCATATGGGGAAATGCAGACCAAAAAATTCCAGAGCTGCTGCAATGTATATCCACACCCCAAACTCAAGGAAAGAAGGAGTTCAGGCAGTCTGGTCCTCGCAGGGAGTGCCTAGCCGCAGAAGGAGCACGCGCAAAAGCTCACAAGTAAGAGGCTTTAGCAGAACCCTCTTCTGACAAGAAGTCTAGTGTGGCTGAATTGATGATAATAGAGTACAAAGTGGAGAAGGTATGAGAAGAGTTTAGAAAGGTGCATAGGAGCCAGATCTCAGGGGTCCTTGAGCCACATTAAGGAATTCAGAGTTTGTCCTGAGGACAGTAAGAAGCTGCCAAGGGGTTTTAAACTGAGAAAGAGCAACAGACATATTTGAATTAAAAATATCACCCTGATTCCAATGGCAGGATGGATTGGACTAAGGGGAAAAAACAGGAAAGTATGCCAGCTAGGAGTTTATCCTCTAGTGAAAGTGCCCTAAACTGGAAGAGGATAGTGGGGAAGAAAAGAAATGGACAAACTGAGCAGTTATCTAGAATGCACAGTGGACATGTATTTTTCTCAGATACTTCCCACTCTGTGGACTTTAGAGCCAGTTCCTGAAGAGATCAGCCTCCCTGAGCCAAATGTCCCTCCTGACTGGGCTTACCCGAGGGCTGAGAGAGGCCAGGTCACCAACTGCACCCCCGCCCCATGCAGGTTTTCCCTGTAGGATCGAAGCCAGCTTTTGGAGACTCTACTGGAAGAGTCTGTCTCCCTAAGAAACTTCTGGTGCCTCCGGTTCTTCTGCACCATACACCTGACTCCCAGTAGGTACAGTGAACTTACAGTTCATTGTCCAAACCTGAGGAAAGGGGGATCACTATTGGTAATTATATAAGGATAATGAGCTTTAACTTAGACTGGCCAAGACAAACTGGGATGTACAACCATCTAACTGGTAGCATGAGAGCCAGGTACGGAACTGACACCTTGAGCCAACAAGAGCAATACGCAGAGGAGAGTTTCCAGCCCCTAAATTTTCTCTGTATAAAATAATCTTGGACTATGAAGCAAACCTGGGTTCAAATCTTTTTTTAAAATATTTGATTTATGTATTAGAGAGATCACAAGTAGTATCACAAGAGAGGCAGGCAGAGAGAGAGAGGAGGAAGCAGGCTCCCTGCCGAGCAGAGAGCTCGATTTGGGCCTGGATCCCAGGACCCTGAGATCATGACCTGAGCAGAAGGCAGAGGCTTTAACCCACTGAGCCACCCAGGCGCCCTGGGTTCAAATCTTAACTTAGTAACTTACTAATCCTCTCTGAGCTTAATTTCCTCATCTAAAAATATGAATAATGATAGCTCTGTTATCAGAAATTTTGGATGATTTTATAAAAGGATATTTAAAAATTGACTTTTTATTTTTACCTAAGTTTCAACTGAGGCTCCAAGACAATGTGGGCCAACTATTCCCACCACCTACAGTCAAATGTTAGAAGGACTTCAGGAGGAAATGCACAGTAAGGGAGTGAAAATCATTTCTGCAACCTGTGGTTGAAGGCCCAACTCAAAGGTCTAAGAGTTGAGGCAGGGAATGGCTGCTGTCAGTGTGGCAGTAGGGCTCAGCTGTCCCCTTGGAGGAAAGGTGGACGTGCTTCCCCCTCAGAGTAGGTAACCACTAGCAGATTTGGATAGATGTCTCCAGAGACTGGGGGCCCCAGGGGTTGGTGTGAATAGTGTGAGGGTAGTGACAGAGGAAAGACCGAATGTGTGTCCTGAGGACAAGAACGCAGACCTCAGGAAGGGGATAGCCAGCCTGGATCACTACAAATCCTGGAGAAGATTGCGTGGACATGACTTCACCATGGAGGGTAAACTCCAGATGACCAGGGGCTGGAGCATGAAAACTAAAAGTCTAGAAAGGGTGAAGAGATTGCACGGACTGTACCTGCAAGATTAGTCATGTGTTCCCAGCAGGACCTCTCAGAGCCCCCATTAGAGAGAGCCAGCTTTGGACATCAGCCCAGCCAGAAGAATCACATCCGATTACAGCTCCTCTCCCTCCACCGCCACCCCCAGCGGTAGGAAGTCTCTGCCATGAATTATTCATTAAGTCATTTGACAATAACAATAAGAAACAATCAATATAAATAACATTTTTATGACCTATGACTTTATTTTCCAAAACAAAACAAACAAACAAAAAACAAAAACAAGTTAGAAGAGTAGTTTTCTTTTCAGTTGTTGTGACTCTCTTTGCTATCTGGCTAAAGATAGCTGGATCCCCATACCTGCTTTCCTCTTCAATCTGTTTTAATGTGCATGTATGCAACCTCTGAAGACTACACTGTACCCTCAAGGGTGAAATAAAAAGGCAAATAAAAAGGAAAATGAAAAAGGCAAACCAAGTCTTAGAAGTATGATGAAAATAGTGATCTCTTAAAACCTCTCTATGAAGGTCCCGAAGATCCCCAGGATTCCCCAGGCCATATTTTGAGAACCACTGTCACAGAGTTTCCTGCTGCCTGTAATGTCCAAACTGAGGATTTACAAAAGAAAGATGTGGTTGTGGAGTACCACAGTGTAGTTTCCAATATTGTTTACATCTAGAAATGCCAGAAAAGAGGTACTCTAAGATAGAATACTTTAGAGCAAAATGGGAAGCCATCAGTACCCTGTGGACTAACCTCTCAGCCCAAGACTTCCAGAGCATATTGGGATATGTGAGGTGCCCCAAGAGAGTGTCCGTGAGAATGCTCACTCTGCCAGGCTATGTGTCCTCAGTGCTCTCTCTGCCCATGGGTTCTACTATTTGAGAAACTTTTAGTAATGTCACCACCAAGGAGGAGAACCTCCAACCTTTTGGCTAATTCAGCAGGTGGAACCCCTTTTAAATTGGGTTTCTAGACATTGTCAGAGTCAACATTTAGCAGGGACTAATCAGGAAAATAAAAGCATTCCAACAGAGGAGATTTAATACAGGAGATTGGCTACACAGTGTTGGATTCAATACAAGCAACTGATTATATAGGTATTAGAACTAAAAGAGATTTTCTGAAGAAATTAATCATTGCTGACCCTGGTGCTAGGGAACAAAAAAGAAGATGGGGGGTTATCAGAAGCTAGATCAAGGGGTGTGACTGATGCTTGAACCTTAGCAGAGCCCATACTGACTGCCAAGGGCATACAGACCAGCTGCTACTGGGACCACTGTGGGATGTGGAGATGAGCCAGAAGTAGCAAAGGAGGCAGGAGGCTGGAAGCTGAAGGCTGCTGGAGTCTGCTGACCTCAGCTGGAAACCAGAAAATAGTTCCTTTCCTCCTCCCACATGCTCCTCTCCCACCTGCACCTCCCATTGGTTGGGGATTGCAGAGGAACCTGGGAAGTGTAGTTTGCAGAGTCCAAGCCCCTTCTGCAGAGCAGAGACTAGAAGCGTGGGCTTGGAGCCCAGAGGCAATCAGTGGAATGGGAGGCCTGGCTGGATGTTTGCACCATCTTGGCCCATTAGTGCCTCATCCCTATATGTACTTCTACTGGGACCTGTCATACCCCTAGAGTCCCACAAAGGCTTCTGTTCACCAAATGCCTAATAATTCCCTTTTCAACTGCCTTTGAGGAAGCCTTCCGTAAATGACCAGAAGAGGCGAAACCAGGAATCACCTTTACAGATGAAGCCTCTGGACCTTTCTCTGATGGGTTTGGGTGACAGGGGTTCTGCATTTGGATTCTGTAGTATTGACAGTGATACTAGGGAGTACCCACTACCCCCTGAGCCCACTTGGCAGTCCCTCCACGAACTCTGGTTTCATGTAGGAACTGTAGTAAATCCCAGCTCTGGTGGCCTCACTTGAGGTCTGACAGTGGGCATAGGTGTGTAGACCCTTCAGGACCCACCCAGCGGGCTTGGTGCTCTGCATTTGCTGCGCCAAGTCATACATCATATGGTCTGGAAAGAGCAGAGAGTACTGGAGAAAAGCAGTGATTGGTTGTTTCATCATAGGCCATTCTGCCCTTTGTGAGACTACTCAACATTTCTTTATGAGACTACTCAACATTTCTTGTCCTTTGTCTCCTGCAAATACATCACCCCATCCCGACTGTGCCTATGGAAAAGGACTCCACAGTCTTGGGTGTCTTTCCAGCACAGCCTCTTCTTCTCTCCCCTTCTTGCCATCCTCTCGTTAAGCAGTGTGGCACCCAAGAGGCCTGTTTACAGCTAGTTAGATTAGGAGTGTGTTCATCTGGAAAGAAATTTGTAGTTCAATAAAGAGAGTGTGAAGAATCACCCTACTGGTTCTACCGAACCGAGGTTCTGAGCCTCGTGCCACTGGGAGGCAGAAAGAGGTGTTTGCCCCCTCCCTTCTTAACCAAGCCTCACCTCTCCCCAAGATATCCATCGTTGTCAGATTCAGAATGAGCTTCCCATGCCACAGAAAAGATCTCATCTTAGAAAGATTGCAAAGCAAAACCACGAGCAAATTTGAGAACATTTATATGCTTTTTTTTTCCTTTCAAAGGAAAAACAATCACTGCTTGAGATGTTTTGTTGAGAAGGAAAGGGAGACAAAGAGATCATCAAAGCCAGCAATAGAGGCTGCCCTCCTGCCTCTTTCCCATCTGTTTGAAAATTATTTCCAAAATATTAAATGCTGCATTTCACTGAACCAGAATTACATGATGGGTTGGGGCTGGGGGAGAAAGGAGGCTTTCAACTACATTGAAATACAATTTTCCAAATGTTTATTTTGCTAGCGAAGATTGTTGCTTGTACTATTATAAAATCTTAGCACGACCCCCGGCAGGCTGTTGTCTGTAGGGTAAGTAGGCGCAGATTGAATTTCGTACTGTGTCAAGGACAAAATGAATCCTTAATCTGGCTGCAGAAAATGTATATTCACCCGAGAGCAGAGCGACTCCAGTCTTTCAAGCCCACATGTGCTTCATTCCTTTCTTTGAGATGTGTGTCCAGGTCAAGTTTGGCCGCCCTTTATTAGCCCACAGGCAGCCTGGGTAGTATCGAAGCTCCCACCCTGCCCCTCCCTAACCTGCCCTGCTTCCCACTGTCTAGATTTAACAGTGAGCATAAAGCTTCCATTAAACATAAAGGTTGATTTTCATGGTGCACGTAAAATATAAAAATCCTACCTCGGCTCACTTCATGTCGACTCCAGAAACATTTAAGGGTTAGATTACTTGATTATTATTTTTCCAGATGAGGAAAGGCCACAGTTGAGTAAAATTGAACAAAATTACATTTTCTGCTCCTCAGACATCTTGCAGGCTGGCAGATTAAGGATGCTAAGCAGTGAGAAAAGAAGCCTCAATCCTAGTTACTTCTCATTTATTCTGTCAGAAAAAGAGACTTGTGTTCATCTTAGTGAATCTTTTTCTCCAACAGCTATCAGGCCACAAGAGACAGGATGTTCTTTGACTCCCATTCCCTGTTCATGGGCACAGGCCAGATGGGCTGTTGCCTTAAGGCCCGATAAACGTAATGCCCTTTTCTTCCTGATCAAGGTGAGCATCTGGGGCTCTTACCTGCCAGCAAATTAGGGTGCTCTTAGGGGCTCATTCTTCCAACCCTGTCTGTGATCTTATTCCTCACTAGTTTTTGCAAGAATTAAAAAGACAAACACTCATTTTTATGAAAAACTACAAGAGGAAATTATTTTAAGCTCCATACTTCTGAAAGGCGTTTATAATTAGCCAGCCCACATGCCTGCTCTCCCAGCACATTAGATGGAGTGTTCCTCAGAGAGAGGCAGCCTGAGTCCTTCAACACCTGTGTGAGCCACTGTGCTGCTAAGACTCGAGGCAATCTCTTGCCCTCTAGTTAATTATATTTACCACCTTGCTTCGCTCTCCCGCACATTCCTCAACCATGAAATGGGTCTCAGGGAACTAACTCATCACAGGAAAACCATGTAGAATCTTGAATCAGTGGGGATGTGGAAAGAGGAAATTTTTGGCATTTAGAAATAATTTGGGATGGTTGGAATTGATTGCTACACCCTGTTCATTCATTAGCTCATTCAGCTAATTCCCTCCATGCCACTCCTTGGAGTAATAAGAATAGAGATGGCCCAGCCCAGTCTTTGCCATATGCTGGGCTTCTGAATGATTTCCAGGGGATTTTCCTACTCAAGGCAATGACTGGCAGATTGGTCAGAAGTCTGAGCGAAACCATGATTTCTGGAGGAAAATCAAGGGGAAGATCCAATTCCAGATGGATTAAGGACAGCAACACTGAGCCAAGAATTTAAAGACTGATTGCTAAAGAGCCGTAGGAAAATAGATCATTAAGGAGCAAAGAGACCATGTTCTCATGTTGGTAACATAGTTGTGAGCCAGCAAGTAGAGCAGGTAGAACAGTAGAGCCTTTCTTAAAAAGACTAGTTATAATCAAGCAGGGTATAGGCTTAGCTGCTGTAACAAAGAATCCTAAAATTTAGTGACTTAAGATGGATGTGCTTTCCTTTCATGTGATAATCCAGAGAGGAGCAGTCAAAGGCCAGCAAGATGGCCCCACCATCCTCAACATGCAGGTCCCACCTCTGGGTCCAAGGGGGCTACTCTTCCTTTTGCTACTCCCCACCTGTAAGAAAGAAAAAAGGGCCAAGTGAGGATACATGCATCACCTGTGAGAATAGGACTCAGAGGTGGCACAGATTACTCTCTCTCACACCTCACTGTGAAGAACCCAGTCACATAGCCACACAGGGTGCCAGCAGAGGCTAGGCAGTATGGTCAGCTATGTGCCCAACGAACACTGTGGGAATTCCATTAAAGGCAGAGATAAAGAGATGAGGATGGACAAGTGGGGCCCTAGACATAAAAAGCAGTCTCTAACCTCAGAGAGTATAAAGTCTACCAGGGAAGATAGACAAGTAAACTCACAGTTGTAACATTAAGGAAATATTACCATGTGTTTCCCAAATGCCAGGCATTGCACTTAGCATTATCTCCTTTCGTACTGAAAGGTCTCCATTATTATGTATATTTTATAGATGAAGAAATGAAGACTTAGATAGGTTAACTAACTTACCCAAGATAATGCTAAAATGGAGCCCAGATACAAACTGATTCTGTCAGACCCTAGAGGAGAAGTCAGCAAATTATGGCCCTTGAACACACTATGGCCCTTCACTTTTTTTTTTTTTTTGTAAATAAAGTTTGAATGAAACACAGCATGTCCATTCATTTACATACTGTCAGTTACTGCCTTTCCACCACAGTGGCAGAACTGAGAAGTCACAAGAGAAACCAAATGGCCGGCAAAGCCTGAAATATTTACTATCTGCCCTTTACAGAAGAAGTTTGCCAACTCTACCCTAGTGCTGGCATGTCAGGTGTAATTAGCTGGGCATACACAGGGTGTGAAGAGAGCTGGAGCACAGCCCCTCATAGGGGAGAGGTGGGCTGTCAAGGAAGTCAAGATTTAGCTAACCCTTGACTAATGAGCAGCAATTGATCAGTAAGGACAGTGGAGTAGGAAGAAGAGCCTGAGAAAGGCCTGGAGGTCTGAGTGGCCTGCCGGTAGTTGAGTGGAGTGTGAGAAGACATTGGGATAGGGTGGTGCTGTGTGGAGGGGGATTTGGAATAGCGACAGTAGCTTGGAGAGCAGCGTTTCCCAAACCTGGCCATTGCCACAGCCATTTTAGGCGCTTATTAAAAATAAGGATTCTAAGAGTCCACTGCAAATCTACCCAAACAGGATCCATGTCATCAAGAAGCTCCCCATAAGATTCTGGAATACTCTGCTAAAGATGGTAGGAGGAGAATGAGAAGGCAGGGGCCCTGGCCCGAGGCTGTGGTAGTACCCCAGGGCCATGCTACATGCACGCTGGAAAGCTAGAAGCAGTGACATTTGTGACAGCTTCTTAGTAGAAGGTGAAAGAGGGGAGAGGAAGAAAAGGAGATCATTCTTTATGAGCGAGATAGTGGGGAGTGACAGCCCAGTTCTGGCCTGGTCATGCGGTCTCCCCACAATGGCTTCCCCTGTTCTCACCTCTGTAGCTTGACTGTGGACTTTGGGCTTCTAGAGCCTAACGCTGGATGTTCCCTCTCAAAAGTGAGAACTACCCTAGGCAAATGGCGGCCTGGCTGCTTCAGAACTGACCAAACCTTTCCAAAATCAAAAGAAGGTTTCTGAAGAGGGGACATTTATAATATGATATGAAGAGTTGTTTTTTGTTTGTGGAAGAATTTGTTTCACAGGCTCCATGAAAGAATTGAGTTGTAATTATTTCTGCATAACAGTGGGACACTTTAAATTCTTCTTTCCTCAGTTTTATGAATTTGGATACAGTTCTTCAATCACTCTGGAAGGAATGAGGGAAGGAATTGAATTCTGTGGAAGAAATCCAACTGTATGATGCATTTTCATTTGGTATGGGGCAGTTAGATAAAGCATCCCTCGACTCACTCATTGAATAAATAAATCATAGGGTTAGAGCTTAAATAATAGATAAAAGAAAAGGGGAAATAAAGACTAAGAGGAGCCGACAAGGTGAAAAAATAGATAAATAAAAAGAGCTATATTCAGGCAAAATGATGAAAGATCATTGCCTGCCATTCTTTCCTCTTTATATTTACTGTCACATTTTGCTAGCAATCTTTTTTTGACTATTTCTTCATTGCCCTATAAGGTTTTGGACTGGCATAGGGTCAAAGATGAAATGCTACACATTTTCCCTAAAATTACTTATTTAGCGCTAGCTGAAGTCTAAATGTGCCTTCAATGGGCATCATCCCAGGAGCTGAGCAGTTGTTACTGGTCATAATAAGAGATAGAGCAGATAACTGGTATACTGGCTATTTGGGTGTGTTTGGTCTTCCTTGTCCATAATATGATGAATTCAGCCTTGGAATTTTGCATATGGTATTACCAACATTTTAACTCTTTTTTCCCTTGCCCCTTTTTGCCTGGCTCCCTCTTAGTAACCTCACAGGACTCACATGGAATAACATTTCTTTCAAGATTCCGTCCCCGACCCCCACATGTGGGATAGGTGTCCCTTCTAGCACTCTAGACTTCCCTAGCACTCCTGCTAACAGCTCACTGTCATTGAACACTGACAATTCTGGACTCTATGCATGGATTTTCCTTTCCAATCCTCTCAACCACCTGATGAGATAGGTGCTATGGTGAGTCCATTGTACAGACAAGGGAACTGAGACACAGAAAAGTTAAAGCAAATCTTCAAGATTACCCAGCTGGGAAGTCTTTATTTTCCAGCCAGTGAGCTCCCAAAAGGAGGAACTTGTGGCCTCCTGGTGCGATGGTCAACAGAGTGCCTGGCAGGGGCTGCCACTGATGGGTGTGTGTGTGTGTGTGTGTGTGTGTGTGTGTGTGTGTGTCTTGTTTTCTGCATGT